>VYZQ01011733.1:6298-42606 GCA_013400655.1 Mystacornis crossleyi | reverse complement strand
CTCTGACTGGGGAGGAAAGATTTGATAGAATCGCTCATAGATTTTCATCTTTCCCTCTCTTATGGCAGTGTGCAACTACAGGTGTGGCTTCTGCATCTTAGTAGCTGCAAAAACTACCTGAAGGAGAAATTCCTTTCTTCCAAAGCTAATGCGATCTAGTTTTCAGGTGGTGTCCAGAAACAGAATATTTGCTCTTTGATGTTTTTTAATTACATGTACTTTAAGTAATGCTTTCAAACTCCTTAGTTGTAAGAATTCTCGCCTTAAGTATCTAAAAATTGTTTGCCTTTGATGAATGCAAATATGATAAAACCTTAAAAGTACATTAGCATTCAGAACTGCCATAACCTTGCTTAAATACTGTTTGCAGTGAATATGAATAATTTTAATATATCTTAATGTATAGTGTGCTGTTTAAAAAGGAGGTCTTCATATGGTTTCACATAATAATTTCAGCCCATTCTGCATCCCCACACTTGTTCACACAAGTGACAGAATTTACACAATTAAATCCATTTATTCCAGTGCAGTACTGTGAGAGCTCTGTATCAAAACTACTCCTTCGTATCCATTATTTATAACTACTTGTTGTCTTTTCTGTGTTTGTGCTGTGTCATAAAGAAACTCAAAATACAGCTCTGAGTGCACCTAATTAAACAGGGAAACAAAATCTCATTGTTAAAAATGTTTGGTTTTTCTTTTTTTCTTTTTTTTTTTTTTGTTCTTCCTGCTAATGGCAGATACTTNAAGCTCGTTTTTGTGCTGTTGCTCTGCCTTGTTAGCTCTTACACTTCGATTGTCTGGAAAGGTTGCCCCTCTCTACTATACAGAAAAAGGGCCAGGCATAATTGTGCCACGGATTGAATGTGTGTAGCGAACAGTCATTTCTGGCGGAGAAAGGCTGAGCCTCCTGCCATTGTTCTCTTGACAAATAGTGAGTGTCCTCCCTTTCCACTGTCTGACCTTGACTAATTGTGGAGAATTGGTGCAGCTGTCCCTGCCTTATTCTGCGCTGCAACACAAGGGCATGTAAGAAACTTTAAGCTGCCATCATAAAACTCCAGTTTGAGGACTTCATCACAATGCATGGCGTTCACTTGTTTGTTGTGTGCTGTTTAGTTTGTTGCTGGTTTCTTCCTCTGATAGCATGTTTTAGAGTCATGCTGTGTTTTCTTCTAAGTTGCCCTTGTATGTATTTCAGAAATCTGTGGTAAGAGATCAGGGTAAGAGGGTATTTCTAAAATAGCTGGATAAAGTCACATGGAAAAATACTTATAAAACCATCAATTAAAAAATGATATGGAAAATGAAGCTTATCTAGAAAGTGAGTGGAAAGACATATTTGTACTTTTCTTTTTTCCTTATTACCATTACAATCTATTGTTGCAAATTCTTTTGGTAGAGAGCTTCAGTAAATTAACTTGGAAAGTGAAGAATATAATCAAAAAAGAAGTACCACGTGCATATTAATACAGGGATAAAATTTTCGGGTGCTGCTTTTAAATATTAAGCCTAACTGAATATTTAAATTACTGTGTGTACCAAAGCAAGCAAAGTGTTTTTCCTGTACAGCTAATTTTCCATAATACAGAAAATGGTTAAACATATATTAATAACCATATAATATGCAGTTAATGTAACTTGAAAATTTTACTAGAAATCTTTTGAGAATTTTTATTGTTTTATTTGCTTAATTAGGGTAAAAATGTGCCTTGTGAGGAGGGAAAATTCAGTGTACCTACACCATTTTAAAGTCACACTTAGCTTTTAGTGTTAGGGGTAAATGGACTTGTGTTCAAATGGTGAATGGGTCTTGCATTTGGGCAAATTTAATTCATACAGAAAGAACTATTGGCTTGATTTATTTAAAGCTGAACCTAGTTCAGTAAAGTTTAGTTTGTCAGCTACTGTTCCTTTTCACTCACACTGCTTCTCAGTGACAGATCTTTTTATAGAATAAGCAGATTTCTGCTCATACAGATCATACAGAAGTGAGGGGCCTTATATGTCTGCCCAACGTATAAGTCTCTCCAGAATTAAGAGAACTTCTGGGTCCTTGGACTGTATTGCTGCCAACAGGATTACTGTTCAAGGTAGGCACATGAAAAAGATTAGGAAAAACAAATAAAACCTCCACTAGATCTGCGGAAACACAAATTTCAGGTTAGGTGGCAAAATACTTATTGAAGGAATGCAAGTGGTAGATGAATTTTCAGAAGTGATGAGTGTTTGGTGGCTTGCATCACCATGGGCATGTCTAAGTCAAAAAAAGGCTGGTCGTGTAGCACCTTACCCAATGGACTGTTTTCCTGCCTCTGCTCCAAAGAGTGTGATTTACCACAGAGAATGGGAACTCTGACAAAACTTTGGTCATGAGATCTTTCTTCCACAAATACGCTGACACTGTTACCTGTGCTGACAGGCAAATCAAATGTTCTGCTTTGTATGTTGCTTACTGCAAGGAAAGAGTGGCAACGCATGACCTAAAGTACTGCAGGCAGACATTTCAAACATGATTGTTTCAGGTTCCTGGTAATGTGCTAGAAAACAGGATTCCCTTTAAACTCCCTCATGTCCCTGCTACTCAGACTTGTGCTGGGACAGCCTTTAGTACCACCTTGTGACCTGCTTGAAACATTTTCAGTGAAAATAAAATTCAGGAAATATGCTGGTTGATTAAAAAGTACAGCCTGAATTAAACTTGATAGTCTCATGGCAAAGTGGTACAACTGTGATGAACAAGCCCTAAAGGCATGATGGCCATTTTTCTCCTCATCCTTTAAAAGAGCTTTCTGATGACCTTGATCCCTCTCTTTCTGTGTAATGGATGTAACAACCTCATATTACCTGCCAGTCTATTTTTGACCTCTGAAAATTATTAGGTCTTGAAATTTGGAGCAAGCCATCTTGAGAAATACATTGCCAGATGTTGAAGGTGGTAGAGTCACATTTTAATAGTCCAAATGTAGAAAACTAAGCTTGTTTTAAATCCTAAAATATCAACAAAATAAAATACGTATTAATAAAATTGTTGTTATTGGTGACTATCTCTGTTATCCTCCAGAAGCAGTCACGCACCAGGGCTCTGGTGTACCTGTGCTGCTGGAGGTGAACTGACAGGCCAGGGCCATTCTGAGATGGGGAGCCCAAATTCTCAGACTCCCACCTAGCTAACCAGTAGGCAGATAAACCCTGTGGCCTGGTTGTAGGTCCCTGCTACAAAGTCCTTCATCAGCAATGCCAGTTTAAGTCCTGCTTGAAGATGCAGGGTGTTGTTTTTGCATGGCAGTGTGCTGCCTTCCTGCTTGTGTCAGCACAGATGTTGCAGGAAGTGAGCTGGCTCAGGGACATATTAGAAGCTCAGTGNTTCTAAACTCTCACTTCCACAGGAAGGAAAACAGAATCACTGGAGACCTAAACCAGAGCAGCAGTGAATGCAGGTTATGGGCAATGTCGGAACAGCTACTGTGTTTTGCAATTTGGNGCAGATAAACCCTGTGGCCCTGGTTGTAGGTCCCTGCTACAAAGTCCTTCATCAGCAATGCCAGTTTAAGTCCTGCTTGAAGATGCAGGGTGTTGTTTTTGCATGGCAGTGTGCTGCCTTCCTGCTTGTGTCAGCACAGATGTTGCAGGAAGTGAGCTGGCTCAGGGACATATTAGAAGCTCAGTGAGCTATTCTCCCATTTTATATAGAGTTAAAAAAGATAAAAGGCTGGAATATGCTCAAGGACGAGGGATATTTTCAATCCTGTTCACACTGACAGTCTAGCAGTTGCAAAGGCACTTCTGGGGCATGAGGGTGGATAGTAATCAGAAGGCGTTTTGAAGAAGAAATATTTAATTCGACTTTGTGGCCAAACCCTTTATTCTGTGGAAATCCACACTCTGGATGGTTTTAACTGTCAGTGATTTAGATTTTCTATTGTGCATAGATTAGAACATGATTACTAAGATGCCATTCTTCTGCTTCCTGTCTTCAAGTCCTGGTTGGATCTTAATTTCAAGCACAGAGAAACAAGCTGACTTTCTGAAGCAAGTGTGGAGGAACAAAACAGACAGTGTGCCAGTTTTTTTTGCCTTTTTCACTTCTGTCTGCCCAGCAGAGAACTAACATGTGGGAGACACAAAGGAACAGAGTGTTTATATTTCAGTCTTGTGTTTAGGTATGCCCTTGCACACTTCTCAGCTGTGCACAGTGGTGTAGTACTGGCTGAATGGTGTCCAATTCAGGCTCTCCTGAATGTTATTTCCTAGCAGTCTTAGAGATGTAAATCATCAAATGGGGCCTGCTGGCTTGTGTCTGGAAAACAGGACTCCTTGAGATACTTACACTATTTTGTTTCTTCATAGAGGATATGGAAGCTTAAGAGAAGTAGTGCTTCCAAGAAAACTTACAGGTCTAAAATAAGTGTTTCTTCTGCNGTACTTATAGATTGTTCAGAATATGAAATGAAAAAGAGCAAGAGATATTGTTGCCATTCCCCCTTTCCTGGCTGATATTCCACCACAGTTTATAAGGACTTTCATTTTATGATATTGGATTTTTGTCAGAAATAACATACAGAAGCGAATATACAATAAGTCCTTTGTATCAAACTGTAACACAAGACTATTCTGTTTGTATAGATTAAAAAATAAAATTGGAGACTGATGCAATTTGGCACAATAGAAATAAAAAAGCTTTTAAAAAAATTAACCCAATTTAAATACAGATTTTCTGTGACCTGACTTGTAAAAGCTCGTTTAATATACTAGTAACTTGCCTGCTTCTGTTCTGAGTGCCTGGCTTCACTTGTGAGAAGTATGGAGCAGGACTGAAATCTTTGCATTGCAGGACTTCAGGCAGCCTCCCCAAATACTCTAGTTATATTGGGAAGTACTGGTGGATAATATTCCATAGCTGAATTCTGTTTTTTGTGTTGAATAATCCTCCTGAATTCTGACTGTACCGTATGCATATGTTCTTTATGTCTGGAAACACAGCCAGAATGGCTTTCAGAATGAGGCACAGAAGTTGAAAACTGAAGAGCTTAATTTTTTATTTAGGAATGAACACTAGCATTAATTAGTTAGGCCTTGAATAAAATAACAGGTTTTGTGAGCTTATTGTGCAGCTGGGCACATCTAAACTCTCCTATCCTAAGTGTTTTGGAGCAGCTTTATTTATTTATCAAGCAGAAGTGAGAATCAGGAAGATCACTTTTTTTTCTTGGCGTTACACTGCCTGCAGTGTTTATGGCATCCCATTCACAAAGACAGATATGCATACAAAAGTAGGGATAACATGCAAAGGTTTACAGAAGAGCTAGCTAAACTATTTGATTTTCATATGTACAGGCACATGACAGGACATGACTTTAGCACAATGAATCTGTTTCTTAAAATCCTATGCACCATATTAACTAGAAATTCAAACAAAGCCTTGCCTTTGCTTTCAAATAGAAGAGGGATTGGCATATTTAGATTTAATGCTTCTAAGTTCTCTTCAGGAAAACAAAGCATCAAATAGAGTTGGAGTGCAATTTTTCTGAGTAGGAAGACAGTGCTGCTCAGAGACAGAAGACAAATTATTATGTGTCTGGTTTCTGCAAATCTTGCTTCACAGGAATTGGAAAAGCCAAGTGCCGAGGAAGACATGCAAGGGTTAATATAATTTCCATTCCAGCGAGTTTTGCTTGCCATTATTTTCTTTTTCTTTTCTCCCTTTTAACTGATTCATAGCATAAAATCTTCCTGGACACCTAATTATCAAGCCAGCTCACAGTCACAGCTGTCTGCTTGGAGAACCCATTAGATGCAGCAGTTGAAGCCTCCATAATTCCCCAAACTTCCCGGTTGTGAATATTAAGAAAAGATTTTTACATGTCATATGCAATTCGGAGGTGGTGTGAATGGCGTTGGAAATGACGAGCTCTGAATGCTTGTCCATCACTCCATTCACTGGTTACAGGTGGTCTCATTTTCCACTTTCAGATATCGGCTAGCTATGACAGCAGGCACTTAATTTGCATGTTCGACAGACAACAAACGGCCCTGTGCATGTCAAAATAGGTGGTGATGCGTGACAGTTCCTACACAATACTGTCTCCTCTTTGCTTGACCTTTGACCTCCCTGCATGTCTTCTTTCACAATCAGAAAAAAATGCACTTTTCGGCTTTGGAATAAATTTGATACCAAATTGATTATTTTCCTTTCTTCTTTTTAGTCTTCTTTTTCCTCCTCCTCCACTTTTCAAGTATGCATGCATCCAGGCTTTCATCTTAACGGCTACAAAACTCTGCCAGAAGAGTCTCATAAAATTTAAAAATACGCAAGCAGTGAGAACAGGAAGCGTCTTGTTAAAATTCATTGTAGTTAAATTGCTTGAAAGTTCTTTGTAAATGCAAATGTAACCTTTAAAAGAGACCTTAAGTTGGGTTAATATTTGTTAAAAATAAGATTTTTTTTAAAAATCACAAAAGTGCTTTATATTCATTTTTTCCCCAGGCTGTATATCCATCTTTATATGTGCAAGTTGAGTAGTTTAGTATGCATTTCATCAAGACATTCCTCCAGTGTTTTTATGGCGGCTGTGACTTGTACTGTTAAGTAACAAGAATTAGTCTTCTGGCATCATTAGAAGCACACTTAGAGTTTAGAGTTTTATTTAAGTTAAAATGCGAAGAAGTGATTTAAGTGCAAAAATGTTTGAATGATGGCAGCTCTGTGCACTTTATTGTGTTATTCAGTGCTTGGTTCCTGGAAACTGCAGCTTTTTGTGTATGCTACCTCCTGGTTAAATCATATCAAAGGGAAAACGAAGACAAGGCGGATTCAAGCACAGCTCAGCATTGCAGAGTTCACCCAAGCACCTGAATTTTAATTCCAAAGATACACGTTCCCCCTTGTCTAACCAAGAATGACCATAATCCTCTCACAGATCTTATCTGAGCTGCAGCTCTTGTTTTAATTAAGAATTAAAGCATGACAGCAGATAATCACACCTCTGGGGTGTTACAAGACTTGAGATGTGGTTGTGTATCCAATACCCAAGGGTGTGATTATTCTGTGATAACGCCACCCCTAATGAGTCATCCTGTCCGGGCCTCAGCAATGGGCAAAGCACGTTGCTGTTGGCTTCAAGCATCAAGCTGGATCAGCAGTGCACAGTGGGCTGATCACAGGTGATAATGGACTAGCATGTTTCTTCTGGGGTTTTGTAATGTCTCACCTTTTCTTTAGGGTTTTTAGACCATCAGAAGACTTGGCAAGTTGTAGGCATTCCCTCCCCTACTTTCCCCACCAGAGTAAAATCTCTTTCATGAAGCAGCACCTGGTGAAATTTGATGGATATGGAAATTCAGTTGTTAATCTGAGATACGAGATGGTCACTTTGATGTGTAGCCGAAGCGCTTACATTACCTTAGTGAGTTTGTTCTGACTTTCTTGTTGTTCCATAACAACTTTCTGTCAATTCGGATGTTAGCTGAAGCCACCAAACCAGCTCATGCTCCTCAGGAGCACTGAAATGCTTGATCATAGTTGATGAGTTAAGAACTTAAGCCATAAATACAATTTACATGTGAAGTTAGTTATAGCACAGAGCAGGGCAACTCTCTTGCCAAAATCCATTTCTACTACTAGTGTTAATCATGACATTGACAGGTAGGCTCAGAACCCTGTTTTAGGTATCAACTCACCTAAACCCTAGTTGGGAAATAAGGGAATCAGTGCTGAGACATGAGGCAGTCCCAGCTTTTAGCTCCAAGTAGTGCTGGGACAGAGTTGCATCGGAGCACCTGCTCTGTGTGGTTCAACTGGTATGTGCAAACACTGGTTTCCTTTCAACAGGAGGGTTTGTCAGGAAGATAAAAGTGAAAAGGAAGGTAGGATGGCCATATTTCCTGTCAGTCAGATTGTCTGCTGATAGCTCAGGAAGGCATTTTAGTCTTTACCTTCAGTCTTTACCTCTATCCACTGGCATCAGCAGAGACATTAACTGAGGAGACAACTGTTTTGCTTAGAGGGAAACAGTTGTTCAAGCTGGGTTGCTCTTCGATGACATTAACAAGTTGTCTGAACTGACAGCTCTGCTCTAGTCCAGGAAGAGACTTATTTCTGAGGTTCGATCTTAGACTTTACCGTCTGATGACCAGTGAGGCTGCAGCAGTTTATGATGGGGGAAGTTTTGTAGAGGAATTAGGTCTGAGTCACCTGGAGTAACTTGTTCTGGCCACTGTAAAAATATAAAGGCTTGAATTACAGTAGAGTGGAGTGTAAGCTCTCACTTTCAAATCCTTTATCTAAATTTTATTCTTCATATGTCAAAGCATTGCTAAACAGACTCTGTTTACTGGATTTCTCAACAGACATATCATAGGTGCCAATATCAGCTTAACAGGCTGTCCAAGAGCAGCTGATGCACAGGGTATTGTAGACTGAGGTAGAGCTGAAGTATCTGCCCAGATGGACAAAAGCCAGGAGCCATTACTTTTTCATAGGACCTACCAAATGAGGCTCAGGGCTCTGCTAATGGATACCAAGCTTCTGCATCTGACTTTTTGTGTCCAGCCAGCTCAGAGCACAGTCAAAGGAGGGAGACAAGCACATGTTGTGCAGTGGTCTATTTAAAGTGGATAGATTAGAGAATTATATCTTTGGAGAGATCAAGGTATATTCAGAGAAATAAGGATGGGAAAACAGATAGAGCCAGCTCTGAAACCATGAAAGACAGTTTATTTTTCTCCCCCCCCTCCTCCCACGCTACAGTAACTCAGCCAAACTTGAACTATGTGCAACATCAGTGATGAAATAAAACTGAGAGGGATGTGTGAGAGCTCATGCTCTGTCAGTTGTGTTTTCTTATGCATTTGCTTTTGGCATGAATCCTGCCATGCTCTGAGTGGGTACTCAGCTTTCCCATTAGAAATTCACATCTCTATTTTTAAGTAATGAAAAACTGGAGCCTAAGTGAAGTCCCAAAGAAGAGAGGGATTGCTTTTCCAGAAATGGCTTCCAACATGGTGTGATGACCAGCTTATTTGTTTAGGAAATTGTATTTCTTCCTTGATTTTTGTGAAAAAATAGGCCCAACGCTTAGCTGTCCAAGCCTTACTTGGGTGACTGTTGCTTGAAGATCTGCCTTTACGTATAATTTCCTGGTTTGTCATTTCTCATCCTTGCTTAAGAATATCTCACTCACTGATGAAGGCATAGGATTTTTAGAATTTTTAGCATTGGATCTCTGATGAGTTGTGCAAGTGTTTCTGGATGTCTGAGGCTGTAAGGTAATGAATTTTTCAAAACTATGTCACCCACAGACTTTATCACTTTAAATGGGAACAGAACTGAGAAGATAAACTTACTGTTGTTAACTCAATTAGTAGAAAGTGATAGAATAAAGCAATAGGAATCAAGTGTAGTGTAGTTTATTTTCTCAGATCTCAGGAGAGTAGATATAAGGCTTTAAAGTTATTGGTAATCTTTCTGTTATGAAAGGACACCTTTATAGCAGCACTGCATTTGTTACCACCTAGTGCACTGAAATACAACATTTAGTAACGTTCCATTGCTCCTGAATATATTTGTATGTGATTGCTTTTCATTGTGCAGTTTTCATGCTCATTAAAAGAGGGTAAATTTTATGGTCTGTTTACTACAAATCTTTTTTTCTCATTTCTCATTTCTAATGTAACTTCTCTGGATAAATAAAGAGAAAAAGAAAACAATGTGGCAGTTGTTCTTGAATCCATGGGTGACATTGTTCCATCTACCTTTCTTCATCCTTTCACTTCAAGGGTGAATATCAATTAATGATTGATTGCTAAAAACTCATTAACATGTCTTTTTCCCTAAGATTGACATATTTCTTTTTGATTTCTTTTTAATTGTAATGAAATAGTAAGTTTAAATTAACAAATAGGAAATTTACAGTGTACTTACATACTAAATACAGTGCACAGATTCTTCAACATGAAAGAGGTGCAACAACCGTAGCATCCAAAAAGAAAGCAAAGCAAGGCTTTGTTTTCATTCTGTTTTGTGAGAGCTGGTCCAACACAAGTGCAAGACAATGCATCTTGTTTGAGGTTAGATTTTATGTTCCGCTTTCAGAGATCTGGAGTAGGCATCATCTGTCCAGCTTCTACCTCACTGGATGCATTTTATAGATCTTGAAAAACCTTTCGTCAGTGAGAACAATCTCAAAAATTTCAATTTGCCTAAAGCTTATTTCTGTTTTAAAAGGAAAGATTGTTTTTTTTTTTAGCTGCTCCAGCATAGTTGAGGTTTGTTCTTGCTTGTTAAAATGATAAGATCATCTGCCCTTGTCTTTATTTGTATCTATGGCATGAATGAAGGAAGTACTTCTGTTCCTCTTTCTTGTCTTCTCAAAGAGTTTGACACAGAAGCCCTGGAGCATCATGCTCAGGATACCAAATCTACTGTGCAACAGCCTTGAACAAGATCCAGAATTTGAGTAAGAAAACTCAACCATGCATAGGTGGGTCTTATCTAACACATTTTAGATTCCTATGTCAACTTTAAGTTCATAAGCTCCTTCTGTAATCAGGAGATAGAGCATGATTTGTTTCAGGAAAGGATCAAAGATACCTGGGGTAAATCTACCTCTGTCATGTTAGAAAGTGTAGAACACTGTCTCCAACTAGATGCCAAACATGCAGATGGAATTTAGGTCAGACGAGTTCTCTTGCACATACTTATTTTCAGCATACACAGATAGTACTCTGTAACGAGACAGTCCTGAACAGAGTATGTGAGAGATGGAATCACATGTGATCATGGAATCACAGTAATTTGTTGGCTTAGGCTGGAGATTCACGTGCAGGGCAGGGGGGATGCAATCACAAAATGGTTAGGAGAAAGCAAACAACAGATGGTTGTAAGTTGCATTGTTAAAATACATTGTCTAGGGTTGTTATGATGTCCGAAAGTCTGATGATGTCTTTCTTATAATTTCCAAACTACACAGAGACAAAGGGCCATACCCTTTTCAGGTATGCTCCTTCATGAATGGAAAAATGTTGCAGGTTGCTCTTCCCAGCTTGACGCTGTTCTGTTTGAAACTCGGTGCCCAGCTAACTGAATTAGCACATGCAATTATAAGAGCCTTTCACTAGGGTGATGGTTCATCTACATGAGCAATAGTCGGCTCCCAGATCAACGCACTTCAGTGCAGCGTTTCTGAACCTTCATGTAAAAAACACCTTGAGTTTCACCTATGGCTTTGTCATTTTGGGATTTCTCTTTGTTTGCCTGCTTTTTGAAGTAGGATCTCCCTACCGATTTTGACAGTGCATTTAAATTACTGCAGCTCTAGATCTGGTCCAAACTCAAGTGAAGATATTCTGCTTTTCCTTTGTTTACTGTTTCTTGACTGTTGATGTTTCAGCTGTCAGCATGCACATAGCATGAATATATTTTTGTTTTTAAAGTTTTGAAAAGGAGATAGAAACCTACTTCTGGTTTCATTTCTTTTTTTTTTTTTTCTTAAGTGTGATATGTGATGACAAGTAGATCATGTAAAAGTCAATCTGTGGTCAGCCACATCTAAAACTGTAAACCTTATGGCTTCACTTTGCAGGTGACCATGATAATCCTACTGAAATAAACTTTAATTGTTCTGTACTACTAGTAGTGACCATACTATTGCTATTGCTATACTACTAATGACTGTACTAATGACATGAATATAGTGACTCCACTCCCCAAATTTGGTCACCTGTTTGATAAACATTTCATGAAAATTGAGAGAATGTGCAAAAAATTTAGAAGAAGTCTTATATTTTGTGCTCTAAAATTTACCACTGTAAATTCCAGCCAATTTTAATTTTGCCATTACTGTCTTGCCTGATACATTGCATTGTGGGATGTTATTCAGTGAGTGTAACGGATCTTTCATTAAAACTTGTGAATGCTATCTAAAATGAGAAAGTGGTTTTTATACCAATTCTTTCCTGAATTTATAAAATTTGAAAGAACAACAAAAAAAGGCGTATACATTTCCCAGTGTTTCAGTGAAATAAAATGGAGAAATGGTGACATTTTAAGTTATTTCTTTGTTTGTTTATCTTTGTTTGTTGGGGTTTTTTTAGAGACATTTTTTGCACATTTATGAAATACTTGGAATACACTAAAGCCTATTTTCTTATTGACTCTAGCAGAGCAAAACCTTATTTCTTATGTTGTACTTCACATTTTCAGTCTAGCCCAGAATCAGAGAGAGCAGTCATGAGCAGTCTAAAAACTGTTTATCCGCCAGCTTCCAAGAGACAGCAAAAACAAGGGGAGAATTTTCCAAAATGAACAGGTTTGTACAAAATCTACATCCTTATTTGCCAACCTGATCAGGTAGAGAAAAGGTGCTGATGAGATTTTTTTCAAGAGATCACCCCTAGCCACTTCCTTCAATGTCAGATTCAGACAGAAATCCAGCCCTTCAGAGTTAATTTCTAGCTTAGTGATTTCAGGTAATCATACAACCTTTTGACTTCAAACTTGTCTGTAGTATAGTTTGTCATAGCTGGGTCCTGATTTCAGAAGAAAGGTTTTGTGATTAGTCCCAAGATGCTGCAAATTGATGAGCTCTGATTTCAACTTTGCCACCTCGGAGACTATTAAAGTCAATTCTCCTTTTCACAGGCAGTGTTATATAATTAACTTCCTTATGCCAAGACATGGAAGCATAGCTATGTGAAAGGCATTTTTTTTTTCTGGTGACCATTTTACATTGGTGTAAATTTTAATATGAATTAGAAGTTCCCTCCTTTCCTTACATCAACCAAGTTGTGAACTTCTGTTTTTCCATAATATGTCAGACCTTATATATTTGACCCAGGGCAGAATTTGAGCATCTCAGATCAGATCCATACACAAACTGTCTGTGGCACAGCGTCACCTCAGATTTAGATTTCCTCTGCTACGTGTCCACTTCTGTACAGAGTGGAGTTCTTGACATTGCCAGTAAACTCTTACTGGCACACATGGGGCCTAAACTAGACTTCTAAATCTCTGAGGTGACCATATGGCTGATGAAAAAGTCATTTACTATTTAGTGATCTTACTCATACAGCAAATAATCATAGGAGATCTGAGAAGGAAAAAATAATCAAAATAATTGTTTAAGAGTCAAACAAATACCAGAGGAGAAAATAATCCTACAACTCTCCTCTAGAACTTTTAATGTGATTTCTTGTAGCTCTCCTGAGCAGTGAAACTGTATGACTGACAATTAATAGTTCTTCCATACCTGTTTCCATCTGCTACTGCAATTCCAGGATTAATTTTAACCCCCAGAGGCTATTGTGAAACAAAATGATTTTTAAAAATTTAGTATTTCATTTAAAAAAGTTTAAATAATTTCCAAGGGGAAAGTTGAAATCTCATAACATAAATATAAAACAGAGATCTTAAAGCATCAGATATTTCATAGTGCTGATAGATAACTCCTGTATCATGTTTCAAGCAGAAAGAAACAGTTTTCCTGATTCTCAGGTTTTACTTCTTTGTGTCTTTTTCATTTTCATATGAAGTTCTGCTTTTCCTATCAGAAATTTGCTGTCTTGTCTTATGGAATGAATGTAGTAAATACACATCATTATATCTCCCTTCACCCCCGCCTCTAGCCTCCTTTCTCCAAAGCTAAAGGATGTACTTTTATTGGAAAATATCAATTGCAAATTCTGATATTAAAGTAATAAAGATAATTGTCTAATTTCCACTGAAAGTATTAATAAAATATCCGGAAGCTCAAAGTAGGGTTACAGTTTTCAGGGCATTTTTAATAATTAATGGCTGTGTGATAACACAGACAGTAGTGTTGCAGACATCTCCATGATCTCAGCTTATAAAAGTGTTTTCTGTAGTAATCCTGAAGCATTGTTATGCTGAACTGTGGGAAAGACTACCAAAATTTTTATTCCATACCAAATGCAGAAAAAGAAAGATGAATGAAAAATTTAAAGGCATCATAAAATTGATCCAGACATAATTCTGGCCAATTATGTGTTGTTGGGTTCAACAGCCAAGAAAAGCAAAACAGATGGTAAGCTGTTAAACTATGCAAAATATCATAAACATTAGTAGGTTACTGGTGCTATGCCTCATACATATTATAGGATAACTTTGTAGCCATGCTTTTGTTTGTTTGTTTGTTTTTATTTGTTCTTTGTGCTTCTAATTTTTGTCAGACCAAGCTGGGCCTTTTGTGCTTCTTATAAGTGAAATTCAGACTGAGAATATATTGCATTTTTGGGGATGGAGAATCTTGATTTAGGCAGAGGTGGAAAGTTAGACCACTTGAATCATTTCTTTGGAATGATAATACCAAAAATACCAGAAAGGAGAAAACTCAACTGCTTTTGTTTTGCTACAACACAAATTGGAAAAGTATCCTTGAAATAGAAGAATATACATCTGGTGAAGAGATATGGATGAGATAAAACCAAAAACCATTTCAAAAATAAGATTTTTAAAAAGAATAATGAAAATCTTTGTTTTATCCTTTTATTTTCTGTCCTTACCATCTGCAGCTTTTTCAAGGTCTTAGTTTAGGTCTTATACTTCAGACTGAGATTGTCCTGACTGCAATTAAAAGAATAAATTAAAGCAAGACCATAAACTTAGCTAATTTCAGTCCTTAAATTACTGTTAGTCTATAAAAATGTTGTAAGGACAGATTTACTTTTTTTGTTCAGTGCTAACTTTGATAAGCCTTGATTGTAGCTAAAGAATATAAAAAATTGAAGAAAATTGAAGTGCATGCACTTAAAGCTATGAAATTATTACAGAATGTTTTGTACTAAATCAGTTATATAGATGGCAGCATTATTTTTTTACATGTTTTTCAATAAATTTAGTTCTCCTGTTAATCAAATTGTAATATTTAAACTGAATGGTATATATTATATTATGCATTAAAAAAAAATTCTTAATTTGGTTTTGTCTGGAAGCGAAGCAGTTATAAGTTTTTAAAAAGCAAAATTAAAGAATGAAGCTCAAAATTAGCATTTTGGACCTCAGAGCAGTTAAATGAACATGGGATTATGTGCACCTAAATATGTGTGTAAAAATAAATTGAAGGAGTTTGCTGTAAAACCATGCAAAAAGATCACTTAATAGCTAGAATAATTTCATCTGAGATCCCTAAAAATATTAGGAATTGCCAGCTGAATCAATCTGCACTTGGAAATATATGTAAACTTTTAACTATAATGTTTTGTACTATTACAGGGCAATACAGTGGTATTCTTAAACCCATAGTGCATAAAGTAGTGGGAGTAAGTGTGGAATTCAGGACACACTAGGATCTCTTCAGCAACACTCTTGACCAGTCACTGGAGAGGTAGGCTGAAGGGGTTTTATCCTAGGAAAAAAATATATTTTTCAGGTAAGTAGAGCATCACCTAGATGCTCAGAGTGGCTCAGTGTGAAATGCCAGGGTAGGGTGGAGAGTTCAAGTAGCAACAGTGTTGTGAAAACAAGAAATTACCAATATTTGCAGCCTTGACTTCTGCAAGTACTTCCAGACACCTGGTGGGAGCCTGATTTGTCTTGTTCACTCCTGGAGTGAAAGGAGGCCAGGTAAATTCTGGAGGCCAAATAGTTCTCAGCAATTTACATGGCAACTCCCCTCTCTTAAGTGAAAATAACCTCAGGCTTTCTTTCTGTTTCTCTGTCATGTTGTTACCTGCATTTTTATTACAGTATACCATGACAAGGCTGAAATCTGAATTATCAGAAGGTACAACACTTCAAGGCTTTGCTCTTCCCAATCCCTTTTTGTCAAGTGATCTCTATCATCTTTCTCATCTCTGAACCCCTCCCTCACTGGAGCTGGTTACCCACTGCTGTTTCCCGGTGGTAGTTGTGGTTTTCACTACCCTTTGTTGGATATGTCAAAACTACATAAACTTAATTTGTTTGTGCTGCTCACGTCTTAATATACCCTTTCATAAACCCAGTTAAACAAACATAATTTCAGACTTCTGATCTCTTATCTTGTCTACTCCTAAATACTTTGTCTTCATATAAATTTGGGAAAGATTTCTTTCAGTGGAGGATTTCTTTCATTCTTAGTCTTGAATATTCCATTCCTTTGCTGCTGCTGTCATTCACTGTGATTTATTGTTTTTATTTCATTGAAGGCTGTTACATGACTACCCTGCTCTTTTCTCCTATTTGTACTTCTGTGTGCACAAATATTAAGTATTGTGTGTTGCGGTTTGTTGGTTTGTGCGATGGCATGGCAAGCCGCAAACCTTCCCGGAGAGTGCTGCGGGGCTGGTTCGGGGAGGGCGGCTGTTCCGCTTCCCGCAGCCCTTCTGGGCCGCCCCGTGCTCCTGCTCCCGCTAGCTGGCACCTCCACAACACGGCGGCAATAAAGGAGGAGAGAAGGCTCCCCGCATGGGGACCTCAGAGAATGTTCATTCACATGGGGACAAGGTGGTTCCCAAAGGCAGAGACACAGCACAGGGCCTGGAGCCTGGACTTTTATAAGGGGGCGGGAAGGAGGGGGCGGAGAGAGCACATGGACTAATAGTCTCAGGGCACAGGGGCGGTGCATGGGCGGAGTTGGGGAGCCGGGACCAACAGGGGGAACCCGAGGGAGGGGTCAGGACCAGGAGCGGGGAAGGACAGGCATTTAGTAAGAAAAGGAGTGGGGAAATACAGCACCACAATTGCGTTCGGAGATAGCGCTATCTTTTAGGAACTTGCTTTTCGCATGATGCTGTTTTTTCTGCACTTGAAACTCTGCAATACAGCGCCCTTAAGTACAGATTGTTTTCCTTGTTTGCCCAGGCTCAGTGATATGCTCTTAGGGGAGAACGTGCAGTAAGAAACACATTTGTTTCCCATATCATGTATGGGATTGGGGTAGCAGATAGCAAATGTGTACATAGTGTACACGGTCTCTCCAGTCTGCCCCAATCTGCTATTCCTTATTTACTGTAAGTTATCTGAATGGGTTACCTTCATACTAAAGGAATGGTGCAGTTAATACTTAACAGATGGTTCACAGAAATAGAAGAAAAAAGGTTCTTCGAAAGTTTTGGTGATTATCACTTAATTGGCAATATTTGGCTGGATACATTTAGTGATTCTCACTTGTGGCTCCTGGCTTTACCAAATGTACAAAGCTGGTTTTGCACCAATTCACGTGATTCCAGCACAGAGGGTTTATCCAACAAGACTTGTTGGTTTTGCACTAAGTCTTCAAACTGTGTACATGGAATTTTCTGTGTAAGGGGATGAGATGTGTGGTCCCTAGAGCAAAGCTGCCCTGATACTGAACTGAGAGACTCCCTGAGTACCTCAGCAATTTGCTTCTCTCCAACTCTTTTACTAATGTCTGCACAAAACTTTATTTCCACCAGAATGTGGCTGCCACCTAAGAAAAGGAAAGTAAAGTACTTCAGATACCTCCTTGGCATTGCTAGTTAACACTTGGCTATGGCTTCCTCCTCCCAGCTGACTCGAAGGCTGCCTGTCAGCATTGCAGGAACAGTAGCTGTGTTTCAGCTTTGGCAGGCTTTGTTAGGATGTAGCATCCATTCAAACAGTCTCTCCCACTCCTCTGAGTCTGTTGTGGCTGCAGTTCGCCAGTCCTTGGACACAGCCATGTGCACAGCTAGGCTCTCTGGGTGGGCAGGGCTGATGGATGATTTTGGCTTGGCTGCACTTTAGCAAAGCTGTAGGGAAGAGGTTTATGCAGCAGACTGTTGCTGTAGCTTTGTAATTTCTTTCACTGCACTCTCAGCTTCAGGACTGACTCTTACATGCCAGCACTGGCTGAGAGCACTACTTCATAATTTTGATTCAGAGCTTTTTGTTTTGTTTCCTGAGATGCGTCTAGGCAACATTTAACAAAAAGACCCCCAAACCTAAACACTTGTTGCTTATAAATGCTTCTTACCATATTATATCTTTTCTATTCAGTGAAGAAAGATTTTTGTTTCAATGCAGAAAGATTTTTTGTTTCAAGCATGAGGCACATGTTTTTCTGCTTATCTGCACTGAATCAGAGTAGTGAAGAATTTTGTTCTGATCATATTTTTGTGCTATGGTGTCTGATATGAAAAAAATATCAGGTGATCAGGCAGCTGCTTTCAGATGTCCTGCAGCACAAAATCTTGACTTACCCATTCTTTGCCTTTGTTGCTAATTAAGATGTTGTTGAAGAAATTCTAGAGAAATAACTCTTTAATAATTTATATTCCTAGTTGATAATTCTAAACCAAAAGTTTCTTTATATACATTGTATCTGGAGAAAGGAGCAATGAAACAGAGGGTGTGCCATTTAAAACAAATAAATGTAGAAAACCAAGAGAAATATATAAAGGAAAAAAATCTAGGTAAAATTTACTTGTCCAAGAGAAAAGAATCTTAAAAAAAAAAGAGTTATTGTAAGATAAGAATTTGTGGCAACTAGCCAAACCACCATTGTTTCTGAAGACCAGAAGAATTTCAGGGGGTTGCTGAGTATGTAGATTGGTTTGGAATCTAGCATAAGAACCAGCTTTTTAAAAATTTATTTTCTTCAAAAATATGATTTTTTTTCAAATTACATCAGGACAGCAATGTAAGAGTTGTACCAAATGTAGGAGGCATGTTTCAGGAAAAAATAAACAGTGCAGGGATATGTTTCTAATTGTTATAATTTTAGGAGGAAAAAATTAACTTAACCATTAGTTGTTGTCAGCTAAAGTATGGTCTGCTTTCTACCCAGTTGTGCTGAGAATGAATACAAAGAGATTAAGCTCTATCATAAAACTATAAAACTGTGGAATATCTCCCCCCCATTTCAAAGAGAAAACTATGTTACCATAAATCAAAGCTGGTATAAGGAAATTATGGTTGAGTTCATTTGCTTGAAGATAACAAGTGCCTGCTGTTGATCTGATTGTTTTTATATTGATGTTGCACCATGAGTCATGTTTTACAGTTCGGTAGTTGTGGCTCTGCACACGAAAATTATTTGATCCTCATTTGCCATTAATTAACAGTTGTGCGTATGTTCCTTGAAAATATATTTTTGTATTAATGTATATTTTATGTCTTTTCATTCTTTGATATTTTGTAGAATGTCAGTCTTTGTTTTATTTAGCCTTAGTAGTTGCTTAGTGATGGAATTTTAGTTTTTAAAGCTTCTTCTAAGAGTAGATTACTTTGCCACATGTTTTAATGCCTTTCCTTAAGTGTTTACACTTCTAAAAATATTTTGGAAGCAACTCCAGATATCTCCCTAGAAAATGGTTAAAACACAGTGCTATTCAAATATCTTTGTTTATTTGTGTTCACATTATGGGCTTGTATGTGCGTATAACTTGTGTGCTTGTTAAAGTTTGTCTGTTTCTATTTGCAGGCCTGAAGAAGGGCTTGCGTGCTTGAAAACCTGTCTGCTTTTTCAGCATGCATCAGGCAGCGTAGTAAAAGATGTTGAAACAGAGCTTGTGATGACCGTATCCTTTACTGCAAATGATACAAAAGTGGTGAAAACTACAGGGTAATGTATTTAAAAGTAAAGCAATAAAACAAAACTAATGAATATACTTCCAGATTATTTTCATAGTGGGCAACAGTGGGAACAATGAAGAGGTCAGAATGATGCAAACATAAAAGAACAGTAATTGCTTCTCTTATGAAGCCAAGCATTAAGGGATTTTCCTCACCAAGTTTGTTTAGGAAGGGTTCATTATAAAGCTTGAGACTTCTAAACTTTACCCTTTTATAGAGAATGACTTCCTGAACTATCTGTGCAAGACATTTTCTGTATGTATTAACCACTGAATTAACATCTGTTTTAATCAAAACAGAAAACAAGAATAACTAGTGAGTTCTCTTTGGATATAAGTTCTCACTCTTCTTTATCAAGTGTGTTTTCCTTATCAATACCTATAAATATGATGTATATGTATGTGTCTTACAGCATCAAATTTTCATCAAATAGATTTACACGGGTATAAGGGACAAAACAAGTGAATCAGAAGTAACATAAATCAACAAATGAGGTGATTCAGAAGTGTTCTTTCCTTGGCATTGCTAGTTCTTTTAAATTCTCAAGGCAAGTGATTTTGCCTAGCTCTGTATGGACAACTTCCCAGTCTCAACTTGAGGTTTCTCAGGGGTTCAGAGGGACAAATAATATCCATAATCTCTCAAAGAAAGATGTAGATTCCACCTTGAAAATATATACAGTGGGTTACAGATGTTACAGAAAACCAGATTTTCTGCAGCTTCTAGTGTACAGAAGTCTGGATTTTATTTTTCAATGAGCTGGACCCTTAGCTAGTAAAGAAAAGCAGTTTAAAATGTACTTTGGCAGCTTTAGTATGCTCAAAATGTACACTTATTGCCATATCATATCAAACACATTTGTAGCCTCTTTCACGCTAAACTTTTCTTAATGTGCTTTACAGAAACAGATCAACATATTAAAGGGACACTGTCAAGGCTGTTAGGCCTAAAAATTGACCTACTTTGACACTGGTCCCATACTGAAGCATTTACTTCTGAGATTTGTTCTGTGTCTTCTTCCTGGATAACTGCTCTACACAAAGGCTAGAAATAAGACATAAAAATATACAGTCAAATAAATTTTGTATTGAAAAAAGGGAATTTTAGAAAATATGATGTTTTGGGAAATTCTAATTTTCTGATCTTCGGCAGTGTTTTTTCTTAAGGTGCAGGTGTAATTGCTGTCACTGTCAAGAGGAGATCCCAGTGCAAATATAATATGTGACTCAGAGGGCTGAATGTTTATGTCTTAGCAGGTTGATAGATACAGAAGTGACCAAGATCTATTGACGTGCTGCGTGGAGTAAGAAGTCCATTCAGCGCAAAAGTTTGTTCTGGCTCCTCACACTTAATAGCCATATTCCAAAAGGTGATTTGCATTTTCCTAGAGCAGGTATTCCCTGCTTTCCCACAGATTAGGCACTATATTAAAATGAGTTACTAATTAACCAATTAAAGTTTTGGGAATGCCAGGAGCTTAGCTGTATTGATTCAGTATAACTCTAATGCAACTCATAGCATGCCAGGCTAGTAAAATTTATTATTCACAGACTGCTGAATTTATTGCCATGACCATCTTGATGAAATCTTAACTTTTCTCTAGTGATTTATATTCTTGGGGAACATTATAAAAAGAAAATCGTAACTTTGATACAAATTTCTGTAAAGAAAAAGAAATGGGATGGTACCCCAGCAATTCTGGATTACACATGAATACCTAGCTCATGCTGTTTGCTAATTGTCAGTTATTTCATAATGACAATCATTCTCAAGTACAGGGCAGAGATACTTTTAAATACAATATGTACTGATCCAAGATGTGGACATCCAATTCAAAATCCAAAATTCATCTTTCTATTCTGGGCAATTCTGTTGCAAAAATCCAATTCTGAGTGCATGGCTGCACATGACTGACATCTCATCCCCTCTCTATTTGTATTGGCTAGTAATATTAAGAAAAGAAATTACTCATAACTGATGTTTGCATGACAACAGACCTGATGTTTTTACAGGAAAGCTGACATTTGTAAAGTGTTGTGCCAAATCCCATGCCAAGTCCCACATTTCCCAGGAGGAGAGATCTGGCAGTGGTTTTGCTGGATCTATACCAAAGAGAGAATTTAACATCCTCTTGCAAATAATTTGCAAGCCAATGCTACTGGGAAGCAAGTGAGCAGTACCTATTCATCTGCATTAACTGGTTTAATGTATTTGATAGAGAAACATTTTATTCCAGTATTCAGTCATCCTCCTCTGTCACACCTGTGTAGCTTACAGAAAGACTCACACTTTGTTTCAAAAATCTAGTTCAAAGAAATAGAACAGCATTGCTATTTATTCTGCTACAGTATTTCTTCAGTGGTTCAATATCTAATAATGCTTTGTGATACTAATATTTGGGGATTTGGCTGTCATCAGAAATGAAGTCCTTACTTTAACAGAGATAGTATGTTGAGAAGGTTATAGACTTGCACTTCATTTTGTAATGTCAGAAAAATTTGCTATGTTTGATTTTTTTTTCCTTTGCTCTCTTCTTTGGGGAATTAATTTCTACAACAAATGGACATTACTGTTGGATTTCAGAACTGATTCTGTGCAGTTTTCATGGACGCCTCTGGCTAGCTGAAGGCTGCCATCGTATAACTGTTGCTACCAGGCACGCTACTTGGTTGGTCTTAACTCCCATTTTCCCCTTCCCCTCAGGAAAATTCACCGAAGTTTGTATCCCTCCTGGCTAACCCCGTAGCTGTCTTAATAACCTGAAGCCTGTCCCCAGGCTAGCTGTCTTGGTGCTATCTCATCCTCTGTCTTGCAAACCCAAAAGCAGTTAATGTGACTTCAGCAGAGGGTCAGGATTACCCACTGTCAGCTCTCTTCAGTGTTTCTGAGCTGCTTTTGGTCCTAACAGAGGCCTCTAGCAAGAGACGTGCCTGTTCTCTACATGCCACTTCTGACAGCTCTTCTGTGTCCACCTGGAGTGTTGCTTATCACAGGGAAAGGGGAGAGTGATCAATACAGGGTTCACATATAGTTACAGACCAAATATTTAATGCAAACCCAGCATTTCACTTAGTTTCTCTCCGCATGAATGGAGTTGTGTGGCTGTTTATGTCACAGATGAGAAGCAATGTGCTATTTAGCTCTTGTTACCACTTCTTTGAAAACCCTGGTGTATAGTCTCCATAATTTTCAGCACTTTATAATAAACTGGTAACTGAAAAATTATTTGAAACTCAAACTTAAATAGATTCAAGGGCATTTTTTTTGACATCTGTTTCCAGTTCTTTCCATTTCTTCTCTTTAATTCTTGTAATTCTCTGTA
This sequence comes from Mystacornis crossleyi, assembly GCA_013400655.1. Classification (NCBI taxonomy): domain Eukaryota; kingdom Metazoa; phylum Chordata; class Aves; order Passeriformes; family Timaliidae; genus Mystacornis; species Mystacornis crossleyi. Next base: position 19,771 of record VYZQ01011733.1, on the reverse strand, counting down.
AGTGCTGTGGCTTTTACCATTTCTATCTATACTCTGAGTTCCTGTGCTTTTTTCAAAATTTTCCAGAAAAAAGCTCTTTCTTCTTGCTCATGTTTGTAAACTGTTTGGTAACCCCTGTACTCTGCATATGAACTCTTAGGTATATCTCATTTGTATTATATTTCTCAAGAGCTTCACCTCATGTCTGCAATATAACTCTTTTGGTTTTTTTTTACCCTTTCAGACTGTTTTGTTCTACAGTGATTGCAAAAGTTAATAGTTATGTAAAACATTGTATCTAAGAAATCTGTAGTCGGGAAGAAGACAGAAGGCTGTATGGATTCAAGCTTTGGCCTCTGGGTGTTGGGAAAATCATTGCTGCCATCAGCCCCACAATTATAAGATCATGTGGGACTCTGTCACACCAAATTCCCTCAGCTACTGGTTCCCAAAACTGATCTCTGCTGGGGAACCACAAGATGCTTCACAAGGCAAGATATTTGCTTGAAGTTTGTATTAAAAAAACCCACCCTAAAACCGGGAACAGTTAAGGTTGGAAGGGAACTTTGGAAATTGTCTGGTGTAACCTCATGCTAATGGCATATATAACTTCAAGGTTAGGTCATGTTGTTTCTCATGTTCTTCATATTTCCTGTTTATATACTTTTGATGTGTTTTACATACATATATTGTTTATCATACAGGTCTGTGTTCCAGAAAGATGTGAGAGTGCAACTGTACAGTTTTATCGTACATGCATACATTGGCACACGTGGTGTATTCCTATACAAACGGTGGTGTATTCCTGTGAAACTATAAAATATAACTTAATATAATATAAATAAATGATTGGTTTACTCAGAATGTGAAAATTTATTACAGTAATCCTGAATGTTACTGCTTTAACTAAGACTTTTTAGCTTATTTAGACGATTTCCTGGCTAATTTCATGGCCTGAGATCAATGTCCTTTACCTAAAAGGATTTCCAAAATCTAGGGGGCTGCATTTAATTACTTGTATGTTATTTTTCCTACTAATTTCTGAGATTAATCAGTTAGTAATGATATTTCTCTTCTATTCTGTTTACTAATTTCTTATTTTAACTTTTTTCGGTTCCAGGTTGACCTCTGCCTTGCTGCTAGAACCTGTTACTTGTGAAACTGGAACACAAGATGATCTTACTTGTCTCTGTTATTTTTGGCTTATGGAATGTCCGATCTGCCTCTGTTTTTTTGTCTTAAGGTAGAACACTTTGCTGATTTAGCTTTATTTCTCTTTCTATCATATTTAATTATTCACTTTTAATGCCCTTTTTGCAGATGGACTGAAATTTGTGCTCCCCTGAAGTGGTCAGAATGCTGTGTCTCTGCTGCAAACATATTTGGAGGGACTCCTAGGAAAAGATTAAATATTCTCAGGAGTAGGAGAGAAAGAAATAGCAATATATTTTCAGTGATTCTAGCTGAGGTATTTTTGCTTCTCTTCATGTACTTCCAGTAGAGAGGTTTTCTGTTGATGTTCCAATGGAAAGTGGAAATGTTGTTCCAAGCATGCCATTCAAAGACAGATGTTTCTCCTTCAGTAAAAGGGGTCTGGTGGCCCTCTGTGACAGCGATGATATAAAAATGCTGTTTACTTGATTTTTAATGAAAGCATCAAGTACTTATTTCACATCCTCTCAAAAAGAAGAGCTGTCGTAGTTTTTCTATCCTGTGTATTCACAAGGAAATACAACTGCATTGTTCTGAGGTCTGACTCTGCACTTTTGCCTAATCAGAGCAATTTTCCTGCTTGTCATGCATAACATTACTACAGCTTCAAGCAATTAATTGGATAGTTCTGTACTAAGATATCCACAAACTGAAGACTTGTGGAGCATAATAGATGAGCTGTCTGCATCAGAACTGCAGCCTTAAAGATGACAACCTGCAACGTCCAGCAAAATTTCTTTCTTGAGTGGCAGTCCTTATTGCTGACATATATTTGATGTAGGCTAAGCATATCCATTGCATGTCAGTTTACAGACCTTTAATTCTGCAGACTTTTCAAATTTGTTTTGAAATCCTCAGTATGAGTTTTAGGATAAAGACTCATAGACTGAGATCCTGCACAGCTCTGCTTGAAGATTACAACCTCATTATAAACCTAATTTTGTAAAAAAGTGGAGTCTGGGTGTCTTTGACAAAGTTTTCTTGACTTACCATGAAATGCGCTATGCACTGACTGGCTGTCATTTTCAGCTTGAAGGAGCTGATTTTGTTTAAAGCACAATGTAATGTTTTTGGTAGGGAGAGGTAAGAGATGACACGAGTAATGATGAAAAAGGTGATATAAAATGATCCAAATTGTAAGACTTAATTTCTCTAATAGCTCAGAATTTCAATGTAAGAAGCTTATGGCAAAAATTTTTGTCTAAAGATTTCTACAGCTACTGAATAGAGAATGGTCTATCACTGTAGTGCCTGTTTGTATATTAGTGGCCTTTGAATCTTGGACAAGAATGAAAATGTGTCAGAAAATAAGAGCAACTGAACCAAGCAAACTCAGCTGGTGTGTAAACCTCTTATTCCAAAAGTGCCAAAACCAAGTGTGGGGCATACTTAACCTGGATAAAAAAATTACTAATCCAGATTATGCACAATTGTTATTATATGAATAATCTTTTTTATTAAAACTTCTCTTTTGAAAGCCAGCTAGCCTTATTAAAACTTGAAGAAAATACACATCCTGGAGATGTTAAAGAAGTGTGATGACTACCTTAGAGATCAGGGAAGGCCAAAATTATGGATCTGTTTGTATACATTACTTCTTAGCCTTTAATTAAGTTTGATTATGTGGATTAAGATTCTGTACTTCCATTATAATCAGTAGTAACTTTCTCTGTCTGCTCTCACAAGTTACATAAAATGGGTAAAAGTGATGGAATACCTGTAACATTCCAATGACTATTATGAGATCTACTTTCAGGTTTAGATATCCATATATGATGGATTGCATTCATATTTTCCCACTAACTTTTTTAGATCATAATATCACCTATTTTTTATTGTAAATAATTTCTAAGATAATAGTTATAGTTTTATTAATTAATACAGCCATCTCATAGCATCTTTTAACCTTAATAGTTATTTCAACTTCAGCAGTTTTATATCTGTGAATATATTTTGAATGCCTGTACTGGGACTTTTCCTTTAATTCTTAGATCTGTGGGGTGTTGTACACTTGCTCAGTACTGTGGGCTTTCTGTCCGCATGCTTCACATAATTGATTCAAATCATGTTCAGGACAGACTAGAGCAATTTATGGAGCAACATGAACTTAGAGTTGTTAGCTCACTACTTTCTTCCCTTTTGTCCAGACTGGTCATGGCTGTTCCAGGATAAATGGGATTGGGTTGTGGCCAAGTAGATGCTGACAATGTAGAAAAGAATCTAGCTGCACTGCTGAAGTCCTGCCCAGAGAACTTAGAGCTTGCCAACATCCTGCTGTAATTTCTGAGTCAGGTAATATCCTTTCCATAACAGCCGTTTAGGAACAAAAAATCTTTTGAAACTCTTGATTGAGGGCAGCCATTGTCACATTAAGTAAAGTTCCTCTCCGCAATTAACAAATTGACTGGTTTCAGTAGTGCCAGGGCTTTACAGTCCTGTTTTGAGGAATTATAATGGTGTTTACTGTCATCTAGGAGGAGCAAAAATGAGAAAATGTTAAGAAAAATTGGTTTTTCTTAGTTTCATGAATTAGATGCATTAAACAACAACAAAAAGGCTTAAAACAGTAAAAACAACAAAACAAAAATAATGAATGTTAAAGGTGAAACCTGTCTTAGAATAGAATAGAAGAAAAGCTGCAAATCCTAAATACAAGGACATTTTTTTGTGTGGGGAAAAGATGTGGGCAGCCTGATTATTTGAGGTGACTTGCTGGCATGAAGTTTAAGAGAAAAGCTAAAAAGGGAAAAACCCTTGTCAGGCTTTGGTAGTACAATATATAAGCAGCCTTTGTTGCCATTACTGTAAATATGTGGTTAAAATGAAGTTAATAGTAAAGACAAAGCTTTCCATGTCAGTATTAAATTGTAGAACTAGTGCTTTTTTGAGGGTGGGTGACCTTCCCCTTGCTGGTGTCACCTAATCCTTTGCCTTCACACACTGTCATAAGCTACATTTTTCTCCTCCTGCTTTGCTCTGGCAGTATTTGTCATGTATCATTTCTTTCTGCCCCTGCTTCACAGGAACAGGAGTTCAATCAATTCACTATTTTTATTTGTGCACGTTGTCCTCGTCCAGTCACTCTGTAACACCTGACACTTTCCTTTTCCCTTTCCCCTTCCCCTTCTCCTTCTCTGTTTTGTAAAGGATTGAATTGTGTTTTATAACCTAATCCTTTCAAAATGCTGTATACCTTTCTAAATGATGGCAACCTTCTGACAAGGCAAGAAGATGAGAAAGCTGGAAGCCACATCAGGAGGACCTGCTATGTTTGCTTTGACAACAGGGGAGGAAGACACTGACTTTCTCCATTTAGGTCTGAAAGCACCTCTGCTGTGTTTCTGACAGAGAGGGAGGGAAGGTGGGGACCTGAACTGCTGGTCCTCTTCTGTGCTGCCACTCAGTGCAGCCCTCATCACTCTCCCTCCCTCCCCTTCCTTCCTCTCTGTCTCTTCCTTCTGTCTTCTGAACAGCTGAAGAAAGGGTAAAATAGAGAAGGTTTTTGTGAGAATTACACAGTTAATACCAAAATAGGAGAATTACCCTTTCTTGACCGAAAAAGCAGAGAGACTAAGAGAAGCTAATTTGGGTCTGTGTGTGTCACAGGCACTGTGTTCGTGGATTCCAGCCTGGATCAGTTGTTATTTTAGTCTTGAATTCACTTAAAGAAAATGAAGCATTCTTTTTTTTTTTTTTTTCCCCTGCCTAGTAAGGTTCTCATTTACATGAACCTGTCAAGTGCTATAACATTTAATGTTAAATAATGCCACTTTCATTATTTTACTGTGGGTCTGCTGCACTCTCTAAGACTCACTGGTATGAAATTTAAATGTTTCTGATGGTACTGTCTTAACCAGGGACACGGGAAGAAACCCAGTTAAGAAGCCTATTACGGGAACTACCAGAAGGCACCTTGCTGTCTCTGTCACTCCCTTCTTGTGAGGCAATACTCCGACCATTTGAACTTCCATTGCAATAATATTCTCGAATGCCGTCCTCAAAATCATACTTTTGCCAACAGTGGTAACTATAGAAAAGAAAGCTTAAGCTGAAGTGCTCAGCTAGTCTATAGATGTTATTGCTAAGGAGCAGGAGATCAGGTTCAAGACAAAATCATAATCTCAAGGATTTTATTCAACCTGCAAAGTGATAAAGGGCAATTTGAATGTCATTTTCTGATACCAGAACTTAAATCATAACAAAAATGGAATATATGAAATATATGTAAACCTAAATGCTGACAAATTTAGATACAATTTTCCTACTGTTAACATAAACCAAAAAAGTCTTCTTACACTGTTTTCCTTTTTTCCTGCCCTGTTCAGTCTGGAACTTCTGGTGCTGAAATACATTAAGAGGTAACAACATATCATGTTCACTCTGAAAAGTAATGCATATGCAATAGGTTGTGAATTAAAAACGCTGACAGCTTTCTTGTGATGGATAAGTAATTTAATCTGTTTCATCTTACAGCAAGAGAAGATGAGACAGGAGGATGGTTGGAAAAGTTTTTTTCTCTTCTTATTTCTGTTTTCACTCTAGTATGTCTACTAAACCATAAGAGAGAGACTGTCCTCATAAAATTCCAGCTCCAGTTTGAAAATTCAGGTGTCCTGAATACGCATAAAATTTTGTGTGCTGCCTTCTAAAGAAAAAGTTCAAAAGACTTATAGGTTTTGTATAATTGGGATAAGCAACAAGATTTCATGCTTATTCAAATAGTACTAAACCTCTCAGTCTTTGAACTTTTCCCTAGAAGGGAGCACTAGTTACAGAGATGGGAAGAGAGGTTCAAGGAAAGAGAAAGTATAGAGAAAAGAGAGGGGATAACTATGTGTGTCTGTGTCTGTGTGTGAATATGGAAGTGTCTTTTTGCAGTGGTAAGGAAGATCTACTTTGAAGGCAGCAGAAAAGAAAAAGATCATGGAAGTATTGCATGTACAATGCAGCACTGTGTACAGGACTAAGCTTTTAGGTCCAGTTGAAGGAGCTAAACTTGTATTGCAGAACATGCATATTCTTGGTAAGTTTATCAAAGTGTTTGAAAATCAGTCCATATACATTACAGTAGATTGGGATCCAACTTCAGATTCTGCTATAAAAATAGATATGACAACTATGAAGTGATAACCTAATTTTCTTCTGTGCATTGAAAACAACAAAGTAACTGTGTTAGGACATGCTAGTAAAATAACTGCAGCTCAGGATTGTTTGGCCTTTAGCATGTTTCTCACAAATGCAGATTGTTTCAATGAAATACAGGCTTGATGATTGTTAATAGAATTTATAATAAAGTTGTTATATGCTCATGTTTACAGTGGCTGAAGCAACGATTTAGGAACAAACAAAAAATAATAGAGTAATAGAGTCAAAACTATTTTTAAAAGGCCAACATGTCCAAATCCCATACCAGAATGAACTGTGGCTGCTTTTCTGAGCTCTTTATTACTTTGGCAGTAAGACTGGAAGGTCTAATGGAAACTGTATCTTCTATGGGCTGAATGAAAGTAATGAATGTAACTCAGAAATTTGAAACTCTGATTTAACTCATTTTACTGACTTGAAAACTGTATTGCTGTCATGGGTTGGCACCCCTTCCTGCTCTTCAGGTTTTTCTTTTCTTTTGGCTCTGTTTCTCCGGAGAGAGAGAGCCCAGGACGTAGTTTGCAGCAACAGGTGCTGTAACTTCCTCCAGAACTTGATAAAACCAATCAATTAACTAGTTTGAATATTGACGTCTCTATTGAGCCACTGAGAGAAGGGTTACGCCTCTATGAAATACAGATTTAAAGAGGGACAAGGCGGGAATCTCTCTCTTGCTCTTCCGGCGAAGGCAGAGGTAACAGAGGGCCCGACTGAGCCCCGGAGGGGCTGGGCCGGCNTAGTGAAGGGGGTTTATCCTGGAGATAGATGAAGAGAACTTTTGTTTTTCTGGAAGTGCTTGTCCTTAAAATTGTACCCCCTGCAGCTAAAGGTGAATCCTCGAACACAGTTGTGGAAAAGCTGTGGTTGAGGAAGGAAACTCTCACATGTCAACAGAAACCTGCCCCAGACGGCGGTTGTGCTGTGACGTGGATGCCATGAGAAGATTGTTCTTGTGGAAAAGTTCCATAGCTGAGCAAAAGAGACTTCTCTCTCTAAATGGACTGACACAAGATTGTTATAGAGGGGCAAATTAGCTGAATTGATTTTAAGTTTGTGTCTTTATATTATAGGTGGATGGAGAAGATGCTGGAGAAAGGGGGTTAATTTACTTTAATTCCTTTTTATTCCATTTTACTTGTAGTTGTAGTAATAAACTTCATTATATTCTTTAAAGTTTGGTGCCTGCTTTGTCTTCCTCCCTGTTCTTATCTCACAGAAAGGGGGAAATGCGAACTAAATCACTACAATTCCCAAGTAATGTTTGTTCACAACTACCCGTATTAGTGCCATCCGTTAGTGCCATGGTTTAGTGCCATCCATTAAGTATCCACTGAGAATCTAATTCTGATTTCTTTTATTTGAATAACAAAGATTTTATTGAATTCAGTGATGAGAAGCTTAGGTACCTTTAATATTCAAAAGAGCTTATAACATTTTTGAGGGTATATAAAAAGTGTGCTAGGTGTTGTCAAGTCTAAATCTATGTTAAATCAGAGAATTCTGAAGTTAAAACTCACAAATGTAAATTTAAATCTAGAGAAGCCAACAGATTCGTATGACATTGTAAATTACCATAATAGGAAAAGCCCCTGGCTTCCAACCACTTTTTAAAGCATGGACACTCTTAGTTATGGTTTTTGTATTGCTATGGTGAAATAATTTAACTGGCTGTATTTGCATCTCTGGTACTTACTGATTTAAAAACATTAAGGTTTATGAGTTGAAACTTGTTACTGAAATTCAAGAGTGTTCTATACATATGTTAGACTGTGCCATCAACTCGGTAGATTGGCCTCGGTAACATAACTTCAGTTGCCTTGAGCACTGCAGGCTCAAAGCCTGCCTGAAAAACTCAGGAAATCAATTGCAAGCAACCTTTAAGATGCTGTGTCTGGGCTGGTTCTGGTGCTGGTGCTGGATAGTGCAATATACACTTATATCTCTCTTCAGCAGTCAGTGCAACTGCAGGGGAGTTAAACACTCTTATGCATGGATTTTTAAAGTAGTTTCAGGTATTTAGACACACAAGTGTTTTTAGAATTCAGTAAAGTTTGTATGCTTATCTGCACAAGGATTTTTAAATTATTATTTTTTAAATACCTACAACTTAGGTGGCCGTTGTTGGTCAGCCAAAGCATTATTCTTTTTTCATTCATGACGGTGGGTTGTGGCAATTTGATAATCTGGATGATAAGAGTCAGTCAAAATATCACGTAAACTTCATGTGAAATGACTGGGTATCAGTCTCAATACATGAATCAATTTATGTTCCAGCTTCTCAAAGAGAAGCAGGAAAAATTTCATCCTTTTTCTAGCTACATAGCATTGCTACAAGAATTGCTCCACATCTTCTAATAATCTAATAATTGAATATCATGTGACATCTTGCTTTGCTCTCAAAATTTCAGCAATTTCTGAAAGTGAGAGAATTGTTATGGAGAATCCCCACTGGAATCTTGTATTTTTACCCACCGGGTCTCTGTCACAAAATTTAAGTATTTTGTAGTGGACCAGTGATGTAAACTTGCTGTAAATTCTTTTTAATTTGGAAGGTTCTCCACCGCCAAGGATGGACTGAGGACAAGAAAGACCTTGATCTAATCAACGGAGTCAAGTCAGTTGACCAAAAATAGATATCTACTGAAGGGGTCTTATTCAGTGCACTGATTTGAGGTTTAATTCATTTGCCTAAAAAAAGCCTCTCTTGTCATTGCAGACAAGCTGAAGTATCCCAACCTGCTTTTTGCTGCCATCCCAGAGAGACTTAACTTTCCCATAGGGCCTATGTCATATCTGCCTTACAAACATCTCAGACAGCCCAAACAGCTCTAGATGCCTGTGTTTAGACAACTGATTTGAGACATCTGTCTCCACTGACAGAAGCTTAGATGCTCATTCACTAAATATAGACTCCTAAATCTAAACCAACAAAAGAATCCCACCCAAAATGTCATGGCAATGAGTATTTACTTAAGCTGTTAAATGGTTAATGAATGTCTGAGACAGAGAATCAACAAAGTCACTGACTTACAAAATAAGTGGCATATTGAATTTATACACGGAAAAATCTTCTAATATAAATAAAAACAAGTCTTGGTAAATAAGTCAGAAATGTCATCCCTGTTGAACCAAGTCTCAGGCATCACTGACTCAAATTCTGTACTGCTTCACAACTCACAAAATAACATCAACAAGAATCTGCAGATACTTTATAAGAAAACTTACCTTTTGGGTAATTCTTTCACTTAAAGTGCTGAGATTCTGAGAGGAAATCAGGATGTCAATTATTATAGGATTTGGGGTAAAATTAATTTGTGTATTTATCTGTTTCTTGACTCCCATTTTTTTTTCTTAATAAAAGCTCTTCTTATTTAGATGATTTTGGTAGAGGGTAAAAGTTCTTGACCAGGTGCTGTTGGTCTTGCTTCAGTTCACTTAAGTAGTTTAAGTACCCAGTAAATAACTGCACTTAGGAGTGAGGGGGAATCATAGCAGACATTTCACCTTTTCTTCACTGTCCCCCTCAAACTATACTGGGTGAAGACAAACATTTCCGCTGAAAGATGTTAAGTGTGTCGCTTCACAATTTTATTTATCATACAGTTCGGTGTCATTTGCAGTTGTTATTTGTTGTTTGATATAGTAAGAGGAAGCAGGCAAACCTGAGGCTGTTCTAGACACCATAGAATAAATGTAATTCCCTACTTAAAGAAGGCATGACCTTAGTACAGAAGATAAGACAATTAATGGCAAGAAGGATAGGGCATTCACTTGGTGGTAGTATTTGAGGGTCATTCCAGCTCCTCAATACAAAAAAGCCTTATTTTCTTTTCTTTTGTTTTTCAGGGATGATTAGTTGAAGGGAAAGCAGTAAAGTGAGATAGGAGGCAGTGAGTGGAGTAGGTTAGAAGACAAGAGGGAAGAGATCTTTTATATCATTTTCCTTCAGGCTATTTGGCAGTCTTTAGTTTAGGGTTTGTTTTTTTTCAGATTTGCACTAAAGCAAAAAGTACTTTGCAGGAGTTTGCTTGTTTCATAACAGTATCAGGGAACTTTGAACATCTCTCTCCGCCATCTGCCATTGAATCCTCATACTTCCCTGTAGTTGTTTGTGGGAGCATCAAAGGAGTGGTTGCAGCATTGCTTTTACTTTTCTCCATAGTGCTTCGGCCAGAAATCATCTGGGTTTCCTCCTATCTCGTTTTGGAGAGGAGTGTGCAACTGGGACGAAAGTTTTTAGCAGTAACAGTCCAGTAGTCTATTTACTTAGGGTATCTTTGTCTCCACTTTTTTTTTTTTTTAATTCAAAAACTTGAAGACCCTGAGAAGTTGCAACAATTATCACTGAAGGTCTGATCCCTGTGAGATGGAACCTCTCTGTGTTTCAGTATTGGACTCCCCTCTTACAAGACAGTGCTTGCATGGAAAGCTGCTCTGAGACATCTGCTGTGATACAGATAAGGTATCAAAATAATATAGATGTAGATATTTCCACTCAGCCAGGAATACTGTACTTCCGTGGTTAATTTGCACATCTTTGAACCAAGAGTGCAACATCAAATTGCACTGCCTTGCTGAAAATATATTCCTATAAGAGTAGCAGTTCTTTGCAATACTTGTAACAATGGATAATAATTTAATTGATTTTCCCACTTTGATTGGGATTACAGACAATAATGTCAGAAGAAAAAATCATAAGTAGAATGATAAGGTGTAAGAAGGGTAAACTTAAAGTCAGATTAGGGCACCTGAGAGTTTGCACGGGTCTAGTCTGCTGAGAAACAGAGATTTAATTCCTTTTTATTAAGATGTGGATGCTGCCATACTTTTGTTTCACTTATATTTCATCCTTTTTTCTCCCTGAATGTGTGAGAAAACTTACGGTGACCTGATAAATAACGATGCATTGATCTCCTGTAATTGCTTGTCTTCTGTGAATGTTACAAATCTTGCTATCTTTTTATTCAGTGAAATTACGCTGTGTTTTTCTGAGACGAGGCTGTATTATATGTACTGACAGAAGGGTTAGTATCTACCTGGATCAGAATAACATTCAAGACGGAAGGTTATGTTCAGATGAACCTATATAACTGTCTAACTGTATTAACATTCTCCTTTAGCCACAATTGTTCTTATGAGAAATGAAAACATTATTTAAAATTGTATGTAATATATAAGTTATCATAATTATCCAGATTAATGCTTTCTACTCTATCAAATAAACCTAACCATAATCCAGGCAAGTTAATGCTTATATATCCTATGAAATGGATTGAGTCCTTCTCCTGTTGTTCTAAGTCCAGTAGATGTAGCAAGAAGCTAAACCATTTTCTGGCTTTTTCATGTTAATAGTAGCTCCTGAAGATTTGCAAAACATAAAGAAAGGGACATCTGGGCCTTGAAGTTTCTAGTACCCAGAAAGTAGTGGGAGTTTCAGAAGTATGAGTGGTTGCCAAGAGATTTGCAAAGCTTGCAAGAGCTTGCAAGGGTTTACATTCTTAATAACCTCTATTTTTTTCTTGTTCATTTGATTGTTTTTATTAACTTTCCAATCTCCTGACTCCCAAGTATGAAACTGATTAGTGACCTGGCCTTACAAGTTTATGCCCTTAAGACAGCATTTCCAGCAACACTGATCTTCGAGTACTTTCTAGCAAGCCTCACTGATAGCTTTATGTTAATTTTAATGAAGTCTAAAGCCACAAATCCAAAATTCTTCGCTTCTGTATTATTTTAGATCTGAATCTCCTTGAGATTACTTTTTTTCCTTTGCTGCCATTGGCAGATGAGCTAATATCCCTTCGAAGCAAGCAAAGCACATAATTACTCACATGAAAAGCAAGCTCTTTGGGAGAATTCTAAGCTAAACCCACCCCTTAGAGGAAAATAGGAAGGGCACTGGCAATTAGATAAGCTGCACTTCAGACATGAACAAACACATTTATCAGATAATTAGTAGATACTTTTCTATGTATTTCTGGCACCAAGATCCAAAAGCAGTGCTAAGGCAGGTAAGCTCATCTGCTGAGAAAAGCCCCGTGGCTGCAACAGACTGCTAACTTGAGAGGGAGAAATGTCCTGTATTGTAACTCCTTGCATGCTTCAGACACCCGGTGTTCTTTGTTGTGAATCTTCAGCCAGTGTGACCTATTCTTCTCCCAGAAAATGGAAGGCAAGAACTGTCACATCCAGAGAAAGAGCAGCCCCCTGAGAACTGTCTGCCTCTCACAGGGGAGAAACCCCACCTTAAAAAACCTGAGTGAGGTATTTTGGGCAGAGTGAGGTGAGGCAGCAGATACACTGAGCAAAATTATCCAGGAAAAATTTCTAGGTCCAGTTTCTTCTTGGAAATGGGAACTGGGTACACCATCTACAAACAAGCTCAACACTTTTATTTGGGCAGAAGTGGGTGTATCAGTGAATTTACTACTGAGATGGGTGGCTCCAAACACTTTGCAGTGATCTCTGGAGGCCCACGGATTTCTGTCAGGAGCACAGGGAACCTTTAGAAGCAAGTCCTGTAATGTTTTTTTAAGGAGAGAGAACAGCTAATTTGATCCTAATGATGGGACCATTCTGACAGTCAGAGTAGATAATGAAAGTGATGTTGTGTACTCTTTACCAGTAATTAAGAGTATAAAACATACTGCAAAGTCCTTGCGATTTCTGTGTTCATACAGGTATATGGATGCACGTATAGATATGCATTTATATGTATATATAAGGAATACATATGAAAAAGCCTAATCACCTGCTTTCATAAATTAGAGAATGATCCTTTTAATGATCAAAAATGTTAAAGTATTGCACTAGTAAGTGACAGAACGATCTGATGTTTTCATTCAATAAATAAAGCATTCCAGTTTAGTCAATTTTATTGTGATTAATTTTCTTTTTCAAAATACAAAGCACTAGTGATATGTCAAGGAACAAGGTTATGAAATAGTCTTGGAATTGTTCTTCCCACAGTGAGTTATATGCTTGTAAAAATTATTAAAAACATTTCTCAGTGATCAAAATAATAAACCACAATCTTCTAAAAATTTTAACACGGTCTCCAATGTTGCTGGCTTTTTCCTCTGAACCCCTCTGCATCTGCGTATATATTTGTCAACATTATATAATACATAGAATACA
>VYZQ01011731.1:26846-66237 GCA_013400655.1 Mystacornis crossleyi | reverse complement strand
AAATCCATCCCTCAGCCAGGGGGCACCCTGAGAAATTCCAGCAATCCTGTAGCTGGTGGTGACCACTTTGGCTCCAGTCAGAAGCACCGGTGGGAACTGCAGCTGGCAAATGACTGCCCAGTGAAGGATCGCTGCAAAATCCAGCATGGTCAATATAAAAAGTCGCCCGTGGACTCCATTTTTGAATGAGACCCTACCTCAACAAAAACCTGAGATCAATACATCCACTTTGCTGACTTTCTAGCTTTTGAGATGGTGACTACTTGCTTACTTTATATGCCTCAGCTATTTGAACTCCCCCTCCCGTCCTCTAAGCTACTGACTCATTTCCTCCTCTAAAACCTTCCTTTTTTAGCCTTTCGCTCTGAAGTATTTGGTGTCTGTTTTGAGCTGCGTGCTCCATGCCTTTCTTAGGCAAACTCCTACATCACAGCCCTGCAAGCCATGCTTTTGTACCATGGAAATCGTTTGTTTTCCCTGATAGTTTCAGTCCTGAGGGGCAGCCTTGGCTACTGACTGTTCTCGTCGGCAAATTGCTGCTTTGCTGTTGGAAATCGGGGAGGCAGACAATCGGCAAAGCAGCTGGTGAGCTGAGCCTGCCGCTGCTTATGCTAATTGCTGTTGTCTCCCTCTTAGCCCCGCTTCCCCCATCTGCCTGCATCCACCTGCTGTCTTTTCATCCACTTTTGCCCTGATCTCGCAGTTGGAGCGGGGATCACAGAGACTCCCCTTTGGCTGAACAAGCACAGAGCACCCAGACCCTGACTCTCTGTGCTGTCTGATGCAGCAAAGGAACAGGCAGAGTCCCCCTGTGCAAGGTCTGGCACGGTGGTGACCCAGGGCTTTGGTCGTGGCTGATGGATGCTGCTGTAACAACACTAGCGGAGTGTGCCTGAAATACAGTGCCTTTTTCTCAGGGCTTATGGAATATTGGCTCTGTGGTCTTGGCGTCACAAGGATCAGCAAAGATAATTTTAGACAGGAACAGAAAGTCTCTGTAAACCTTACAGTCATAGCTACTTCACTGGCAGAAAAAAACCTCACGAGGAGCCCATGGCTGTGCATTGCTGAAATAGTCTGCTTAGTAGGTGCACTTAGTAGGGAGTAAAAATTTAAAGGGAAATTTGGGGACAGGAGAATCTAAGGGTGATTTCTGGAAACTGCTGTGATGCCCCATCCGTTTTCTGAGGAGGTGGTGCAGCAGACAGGATGCAGGAACCAGAGCCTAGGGTTTGGTCCAAAGCCCTATCCTAGTCCATGGCGTGAGTCTGGACAAGCTGCTTTCCCCCTTTACGTTAGTTTCCTGTTTTTGAAGTGTTAACGTTGTTGGTGCTTTTTCTGTATTGCAGTTTGAGATTTAGTGCAGATCAGAGCTCAATGTTGCTTATCAATACTTGCTATTTTTACAGTAATGAAAAGGCTGTTCCTAAATTGCTACAGATGAATGCCAGAACTCGTATTCCCTTTAATTTGCTATCAGCTTCCACAGCCGTTGCAGGTTGCAATCCTTCTAATTTCTGCATGGTAAAAACTGCAGGCTATGAACAACCAGACTAAAATTTGACCCTGCCTGCTGCTGTAAGACTGGGTGAATTTTATCAGCCTCATCAGAACTGGTCTGGATTGAGTGGGATGGGGAAGGTAGCTCAATGCTTCATTACCCCTGGGGCATTTTCTCCACTAGAAAGACAAAGGAGGAAATAACACAAGAAGGCAGCTCAGGAGTGGAACAGCTTCATATTAATTTAAGTAAGCAAGAATGTCATCAAGCTACTCTCCTGCCTGGCTTTTTTTTCCCCTTTGATTTTGTTGCCACTAAAGCCTGTCTGAAATACTTTTTATGGTGAGAATGAAATGTGTCTTGCTCCAAAATCAGCTTAAGGGCTGGCCACTGCTCGACTCTCGCTTAAATCCTCAAAACAGGCAATGTACAAAACTTACAATGATGTGTTTTCCCTGCATACACGGGAATTGGATCTTAAATCCCTGTCAGTCTGAGAAGGGAGGCTCATGTTGAGTACAGTGAGGCCTTGAACCTGCGGGAAAAGCTTTAAACAACATCTCTGCCGGCGTTACTCGAATGCTTTGCAGCATTCTCTGTGATTGGGCTCCAGAGCTTTTGCCGTAAGACAGGGCTGTGTGTGCAGCCCCTTTTATAATAGAGGGGGAGGGCTGAGCCCAGAGAGGCTGCACGGCTCTCACAGCTCCGGGCAGGAAATTTGTGGTGAGTGTGATGAATTCTTCGCTGCCTTTACAGGGTAACACCCGACCCTTCGGGCCATCTCTGTTCTGCGCATGTAAGATGATAGTGCTGCTACACTGAATGCGGCACGACTGCGGGGATTTCTCGGAGAATAAGCATTTGTGGCTTATGTGGGCTTTGTTCCAGGTGTGGAGGTGGTTGCTGCTGGTGCCATTAGTAATTGCTATCTGCAATGCCATTAATAATTATTTTATTTCCTGAATTAGTGAACCCCCACTCCTCACACCCTGTAACCCAGACAGAAGGTTGTTGCAGCAGTTTAGTTTTCTTATGACAGGGTTTGTGCTCAGCTGCATCAGAATGACAAAACCTTTTGGAGGTGTGTTGCTCCTGCAGGATGGCCCCTTGTTTTGGCTTGGGAACTGCAGGCCTGTTTGTGTTTGTCAGGACTGTGGCCACATACTGAACCTGTCTGGGTTTAGCTCTCTGGAATGGGGGGAGCTTGGCTCTTGTTAAAATTGGGAGTTCATTTTAAGGAGGGCTTCTGAGGGTAAGATTAGATGGGAGGTGAATTAGCCCTACCCCATGTATAGGGCAAGGTGATGTTCAGGCATGGACTGGAAAATCTCCACTGCTAATCTGCTTACTGTCTAACCATAAGAAACGCATAGGGTAATGAAAAAGGAAGCAATGAGACATATTAGTCAGCATGATGGATATTCACCACCAGCAGCCTTATTACTGTGGAGGATTTGCTAGAGGGTAGTGAAAGGCCCTTCAAAACTGACAAAAGATAATTAAGAAGCATTGAATATGATTTGCGGGGAACGCTCTGAGAATTTAGGGTGGTTACTGGAGGCCTGAGATGCAGAAGTGGGCATGGAGAGGTAAGCGCTCATTTCCCACCCACAGCCACGGCTGCTGTGACTCTGGAGAGAAACTACAGCACTGGCAGTGCCTGTGGAGCACAACTGGGGTGGGCTGCAGGACAGTTCTGCCCAGAGCCTGGGACTGAATGGGTCTGAGCTGTGGGAGCTGGCTGTGCCAGCGGTGTTATGGGTGGTGCTGAGGAGAACAAGCATGTCAGGTTTTTTGCCTTCCAGTACATCAGGTAGTCTCAAAAAGGGCTTTGCTTTCCTGGTGAACCTGAGCCTCACACATGGATGGACAACACTCCTACCACTACTGCCACCTGGACTGTGCCAGGTGAGGTGGAGGAGTAGGAGGACATTGCAGAGAGACAAACTGGGAAAGAAGAGGGTCTTGCTGTGTTTCCTGCAAGTGTGCTGTGGATGGGAATCTCTGACTGTTTCCTTTACTCTCCTATCTGTGTTGTGGGCCTGCAGGATGCGGTCTTTCTGCACAGATTATGAATGGAGTCAAGAGTGGCTCGATAGCTGTATCTCTGCTCTAGCTGTATTTATAGCTCTGGGTTGACAGCTGGGTCATGGTGAGCTATATATACCTGCTGTGGTTGGTCTTGCCCAGGGAAGTGGCTGTGGGGAAGTCTCCACTGAAAAACAGGGTAGTGTAAGTGGAGAATTCCTTTCCCACCATCCTCTAGATCTGTTCTGTGTGCCTGAATCTGTACTGGTGGCCTGTGCTTGGTGTGCTGGCTCTCTTCTGACACATGGAGTGGAGGAAGGCTGGCTGGTGTGGGGGGATGGACCAGCTGGGTGAGCCTGCGTATTCCTAGTCTTCAGCAAGCAATGGTCTCCTGAGCCCTTGCATTGCCTGGGTGGCACAGCTCAGATCTCTGGATGGATGGTCACCCAACGAGCTGCCTGTGGGTGCTGGCAAGGAGTGTGGTTACAAGTGCATTTCTGAAGGGGGCCAGGAAGCACAGGTTGCCAGTCAGTGGTGTATGGACTGAATCTGGCCATCCAGCGCAGCTTCTTCCCTATGCAGGCTACCGTGTCATCCTTCCTTAGGGCTCTGACACCTCTGCTGGTTCAGAAGGACTTGAATGTAAGCAAAACACAGCGCCTGGACAGTGTTTCCCCTGCCAGATTGCCCATTACAGAAGCCCTTCTCCCAACATATGATGCTTCGCTCTTGCAGTGCTCAAAAAGGTGCTCCTGACCGTCCCTCCAGCTCCATTGGCTTCACGCTCCTCAACGAGTGGCTCATTCCCGCTCCTCTCCCGGATTCCCACGGTCTCAGTCCCAGATTCAGCGTCAGCCTCACCCCGGCTCAGGGTGGAAGCGGCCCTGCAGCTGGGAGATGTCCCGCTGGGGAGGCCGGGCCCTGGGGCAGAGGGAGGCTGTCTCTTCCCTTCTCCCAGCAGTTTGAGGGCAGTGCCCATGGGACGCAGTGGAGGGCAGCGGAGGGCTGTTGTCCCGGACCAGCTGCCTGCCGGTGACTGAAGGCACGGCACCATCTGGTGGCATGAAAGGAATTCGTCTGTACGTCTGTCAGAGAGAGCAGTCTTGACTTTCTCAGCCAGATGCAAACTAGCAGTTTCCAACTATTTTTTCTCTCCTTTTTATCCCCTTCCCCCCCCCCGCCCCCCGCTTTTCCCCCCGCTCCCCCTTCTGAGGTCTTGAGCCCCTCGGACTTTGCCCACCTGTCTGACGTTCTTGTTTCTCCCCAGCTGCTGTGACTGTTTCTCACAGAGACAAACTTGTCCAGCTCTGGGTCATTCCTGGCGCATGGTGCAATTTCTCAGTCTGGGAATAAGCGTTAGAGAGCTGCAGAGGGCATTGCCCAAGGGAAGGCTGCCACGGCCCGAGATGTGACAGCTCCACTCCCATTAGAGCTGTCCTGGGTCGGATCAGAGGTCTGTCTAGCCTGGTGTCTTCTTCCCGGCAGGACATACCTGGGGAGGATAGACAAAGGCAGTCAGTTGGCAGCCGGAGATCATCTAGATGGTCTGCCAACCTCCCATGGGCAGGCAGGAATGTCCTGAGTTTGGCATTGTGCCTCTGCTTTTAATAACCTTCTGTGGATTTCATCCTTTCTGGTTTTGGCTCATCACTGCCTGAACCCATGAAGACTCCTGGCATTTCCCACACCTTCTGGAGGTGCAGCTGGGCAGGAGACCTCTGCCCTGGGCTGGGGGTATAAAGAGCTGTCCAAGGTTGCATGAGCTTTGTTAATCTGTGTGCTGGGGCTGCAGGGCAGAGCACAAGCCAGAAAGGATTGGTGACATGTCACTGTTGTCTCTCTTTTCCAGGTATCTTGGAGGCACCGGACATGCCAGGAGTGTCCAGATTGTGGGTCTGCTGATCTTCAAGGCAGAGAGGAGGGGTGGGACCCAGCTCAGAACCAGATGTCAAGATGGGCCCTAAGGAGCAAACCTTGTACGTGGGCTGTCTGTGTGAGATGGAGTGGTTTGGTTCCTCCAGATCCCCTGGGACCCTAACTGTTTAAGGGCTGCTGACCACTTCATCCGGACTGTTGCCTAAGAAGGCAGTGCCAAAAATCAAGTCGGGAAAAATGGAAGCCTCTTGTTTTGTGAAAATCATGCCTGTCCGAGCTCTTTTGTCACCCAAATTCCCTTGGGTTTTGGCTGGGTCTTGCTTCTGTTTTGGGGTGTCGTGAAAGCTGGATGGGTGACAGTAATCTGGTTGCTGTTGATTTTGTCATTAACCAAACACAGGTACCTCCCAGCCTGTGCGTCCCAGCACAGCCCACATGCCTGGGCTGCAGAAGGGGATGCAGGGTTGTGAGGAGGAGCTGGGAGTTGTGCTGGGCTCTGAAACAGGCACCCCTGCACCAGACACCATCGTGTTCAGGGCTGACTGGTCTCACTGCCCTGGGAGAGGGCAGCACAGGACTGTGTTCCTGTTATCCCGAGACTTCATGTGAGCAGGGGGAAGCATGGGGCCACTCAAAGTCCATCTTTGCAAATTCACGTTTTGCCACTAGGGAGCTCCCATTCTTCATACCAGTCGTGAGAAAACAGGCCAACATGGCAAAAAAAATCCCTCAGTCTCCCGCGGATCCCAGCTCTTGGAGTAAGGGCTGGCCTCTGTGGTGACTGCTCTGCCTTTAAAACAGTATTATTTTAGTGCTTGGGTGAGTTTTGCCCTTTCATTTCAGGTTTCTTAGGAATGGGAGAACATTGAGGCTGGGAATATTGAGGCGGGCTAATGAGAGAAAACACGGTGAGCAGGTGGAAATGTGGTGACAGCAATGCATTTTTCCTCACTCTGGTGGTTTTGGCCAGTCTTGCTGATAGAATAGCAGAGCTGTAGAGGGTGTGCCTGCAGCCATACCCTTGCTGCTAGTTCACCTATGGAGAAGAATGTGGCACTTGTGCTTCTAGAAGGAGTGTTGGCACATGCGGTAGGTTCAGTTTGGTACTAATTTGAGTTTTTAATCACTAGTGATATGACTTTTTCTGTTTGATTACAGGGTTGAAGCATTTACTCCCCCGGACAATGTAATTTTGACCTTTTCCATCTACTCTCCTGCCTTTCAATGTGTGGTTTCTTTCCTGCTCTTACCTGGCACTTTCACAAACACATATTTCACCCTCCCACATTTCTAATTTGCTGAGGAGACAAGTCTTTCACACTTGGAGGAAAAGATAATTGTTGTAGTTGAAATACAATTAGTATAATTGAATAATGATTACTTCATTAATATTTGGTGCAAAATTAGTAGTCTGAACACTACAGCGAGTTTGGAAAAATAACTGTGCTCCCTTTTTGGGGTCTGGTGTGATTGATGTGAGGTCAGCTGTGGCAGAGTAATGTGTTCTCTGTGTTCCTGCTAGCTGTGTTAGTATTAGATCACAGCAAGGGACCTCAGAGTTTGGAATCAGAAAAGTGTTTCCAAGGATGAGGATAGCAAAGCAGTAGACCAAATTACTTAGGCAAGAAATTAAAGTCCTTTCTTGGAGGTTCTTAAAAAGCAGCATCAAAAATGGTGTAATTCCTGTCCCTGTCCTCAGATGGTCTGTCAAAGGACATCCTCGGCAAAGATTTCTGTAGTACACAGACAGAAGGGTGGAAGGACATCTCTACAGACCTGCCTGGCAAGTCCCCTCATTTTAGGCCTAGAATCTTGCCTATCATGGATCCACAAAGGTTGTGTGCAGTGTCTGTTGGAAACTGAGTCACATCATGCCAGGGAAGAGAAGGAAGTCCTTCAAAATCCAGGTAGTTCCCAGGAGAACAATTTTTCTCCAGGAAACCAAGGACCCAGGTCTAGCACCTTTCAGTCCAATGTGGTTTCCTTCTGACTCTGCTTGGAGTTTGCTGTCCAGGGGAGACAAGGGGAATGTTTCAAGTTAGGGTGAGTTTAGGGACATATGTTGGAAGACTAGCATATGCTGGCATGCATCTGTGTGGGAATATCCACTGGCAAAAAACCCCAGAGCTCTTCTACAGTGGGAGAACTTGCTTCATCTTTTATTTACAAGCTTCAACACTTGCACTTCGATGAGGCTTAGATATTTCATTTATTTGCCAGAACAAACACAGCAGAGGGCTCTTCCAAACTGTAGATGAAATTACTGAGGGGCTTTGCGTCTACTTGTGATTTTCCACCTCTTTGAGTTTCCTTTGAGATGTGAACCTAAAATCTGGCACTCATGGGCACGATGTGCCTTTGTGGTGGTCTTGGGAGCACTGCTTCTCCATAAAAAGATGTCCTGATCCCATCCAAGCACAGATGTTTGTTTGTCTGTGACAGGTATAGTATCAATGATAGTGACTTGTTGAGCCATTCAAGTCAAGCTTTAATGAAAATTCTTTAAAGGAGTTACAAATAGTTCATTGCAGTACACTGGTTCAGCAAATACTGCAGTAAAATCTTTGGAATAGAGACTGAATGACAGAAATAAGTGAGTTATGTGTGGAGAGGAAATAAAAAGCATTTTTTATGGCATATTGCAGTGGTTACTTATGGCTTTGTCAGCAGTCTCAGAATNCCCCCCTTAAAAGCTGCTGGAAAAAAGACATTGCATAAGAAACTCCATTTTCTAATTTAAAAAAAAAAAATTCTTACCCTCATGGTTGCTTAGAAAAACATGAAAACATGAGCTGAATGTTCCAGATAGGATGTTGAAATCAAAACCAAACAGAATGGAAAATTTGGTTCATAGCTTTATACTCCAGACAGCAAACAAACAGCCTTAGATTGGCTTAGTAATTCTGCAGTTTGGAAATGTATCAATGTCTGACTTTTGGGACCTGACTGCAGGCATGAGGGCACATGTGATTTTGGAATCAGAGTTTAGTCTCTTTTTCGTTAGACAATATTGACTTTTATAAAAAGTAAGTACTTCTGTAAAAGAAAAGATTAAAAAAAAAGTATTTCTCTGGTGAGAAGACTTCTTTTTCCAAACTTCCTTTAGCATTGCTTGAGTCCCATTTTGTCTCTTGCTTTGTTCCTCAACTGATTTTGTTCTGTCATGAGTTGAGAACTTCATCCTCAACCTCTTTTGGTTCACTCTTCTTTCCTTCTGGACTTTAATGTTTCTGTCTGGAGATTTCTATTTGATTAGGTTTTGATGTTGACCTCAGATTTGGTGTTCTCTTCCATCCCTCACTTTGGTTTTGTCACCCTGTTCTTTGCTTTCCAGCTTTGTTTGGAGCAGGTGCTGTAAAATTCCACCTTGGGTCGTGGGTGATGTTCCACCTGGATGTTGCCTTTTACCAGCTGAGCACGGGATATTTCGAAGTGGCTCAGTGCAGCCACCCAAAGTCACACTTGAGCTTATCTTCTCATGACTGGGAAAACTGTTGCCTTGTTTTGTTTTCCCAGAGGAGATGACTGAATTTCTGGTGAAAGACATGCACAGTTCAGGAATGCATGGAGAGGGAATTACAGTTCTCCAAGCAGAACTGGCCCTGAGGGTCTGTAGTGGCAATCTTCGTGGCTGCACTCCTGGTGATGCAGTGGGGTGGTGTGAAAGAACTTGGAGGAAGAAAAACATTCTCTCTATCCCCCACTGTGTTTAGACCTGGATCATCCATTGCTTAGGATATACAAAGTACTATTCCCAGTGTGATTTTTATTTTCCAGATGTTTTTTGTTACTTTGTTAAGAGTAAGATCGGCAGCTCTGGGCATCATATACATGAGGTAGAAATGTCTTAACCATAGACAGGCTTGCTAGATCTTATTCATCAGAGTCCTTGTCTTCAGAGTCTGTTTGTATATATCATCTTGTAGTTTATCCTGTAGTAGACCCCTGGCTGTCCAAGGCTTCAAGGTCATATGGATAATTAGCAGTCAAGCTCTTACATTCCATCTATTTCAGGCTTTTCCCAGTATTACTGACCTCATATGGCCCCGCTTGTGCTGGATGCAAGGCAAGGCCCAAACCATGCATTAAACAATGTATGTCAGGCTGCCAGAAAGTAGGGGAAAAGTAGCTTTAACTTCCCTTTTAAACCAACATTCCTTTGAGCCATAGATCAGGTCATGCCTCAATACACATATCTGTGTTTGTCAGCCTTTAATAGGTGGTGAGCACACACATTTCAGAGGAAGTTGTTGGGTGGTTTTTGGTGATTAGAAGTGCTTGAGCACGAAAAAAGAGAGATAGGGAGTAGCATGGCCACGTCTGTGAAGATCTGTAGCATTTGCTGGTCTCCAGAGCAACTAGTTAGGCCTTTTCAAAACACTAATTTCTGAGTTGCTACTTAAAATTCCTAAGTGAGGACTTTGTAGAAATCATGACCTTAGAATGGGGCTGGTGGGACTCAGAATTCTTGTTGGAGCAAGTAGAAGGTGGAGGTTTGGAAGAAAAGGAGACTACCTTTGCATGCATCCTGAGATGTGTGTGAATTCAGTGACTGAAATGGAAGGAGCCCAGTGGGAACACAGGAACAGCTCTGAACTCTTGTCCAGATGTGTCAGGCCAGATGGGAAGGAAGCTTGGAGAAGAGCAGATGGCTTGCTGGCTTTTATGCCTCCTGGTAGCCCCCAGTGCACATGGATTTTTGGAGGTATATCCCTGAAGCATCCAGAAAAGTCAAAAAGATACTCCCCAGAGAAAGGACAAATGTGGGTCCTGTGTTCCCTGGTTTTCCAACAGGTGTCAAGGAGCGGTTTGGAAAACATTTGCCTTGGCACAGTTGCCGACAGGTCCATCCGTGGCTGTGGGGATTTGCAAGCGATGTGACCTCACCTGTGACCCCAGAGACCTTTACAGAATCTGGCATCTCCCTGCCCTACTTCCCCTTCTGTGCCTGGTTCGTCCTGACTCCTCTGCCCTTGGCATTGGGGATGTTGTGTTGCAAAGATACCTCACCGGAGAACATTTCTGCGCTTCCTCACAGCCATGCCCCAAGTCAGGGTGTGGCTGGTTGCCATGTTTCCTGATCTGTGTTCATTGCTGCAGAGCCACTGCTTCCTTCTAGCCTTGTCTGACAGCACAGTCTTCACTGTGGGCTCCTACTCCACGGAAATAAAAGGCCTCCCTGGGACGGTCTGTGGGGTGGGCTTGCTCAGCCTGACCCAGCTGAGGGGGTGCACTGAGTCTGGCTGAGCCAAAGGGCTTGCTCATCCTACTGGAAGTGGCCACTTGCAATATCCATGAAGGTTGCCTGACTGCTAGGGAGGGCAAGAAGGGAAAGGAGGCAATTTTCTGGCCATGCTGTGAATTTTAAAGGAAATACCTAGGATTCTGGGAAAGCAGAATGACAGATTTTCATTCAGTGTGACGCTTGGGCAGCGGAGTTCCAAGGCGTGCTCCCTCGTCATGCAGTCAGAGGACTGAACTGGGAGGTTGGCCAGGGTTTTCATGGCTTGGGAAAGAGAAGGAAAGGAGGCATTTGCCAGCTTGTGTAGAGTACGTGTACCTGCAAGCAGGTGTGAGGTGTCTGCAGTGTTCTATAGGAGTGGTCTCAGAGGTCTCACAGAGAAGCCGGAGAGTAAAAGGGACAAAATACATGTGTGGTTCTTGAAGCACCTTGTCATCCTTTGCAGGGTAACTCTTCAGATCACTTTATGCCCCTTTGGAAGTCAGCACTGCTGGTGCATGTGCTTTTTGATGTCATTTTGCTGGATAATCACTGGCATTGTCTGCTCAATGTATTATACAGCTACAATTTAATTTTTCCCTCTGAAAACTTCCACTGAGAGAATTGGTGTGCTTGGACAGCTATTCAGCTGTCAGCCTTCTCTACAAAAAAAGCAAAACCATAATTACAGCTAAAGCCTCTCATTTCTTCCTTTTAATGGTATATGGCTGGCAGCAAGGATGGCAATGGAAAAGCAGCAAGGTTCTTTTAGAATTGGTATTAATGGGAATAGACACATGGGCAGAGATAGATGAGAACTGCTTCCAGCCTAAAAGCAGCAGCTGCAGAAACAAGTGTTACTTGTTTACCCAGACCGTGGTACGCCCAAGAGTTAAAAAATGCATGAGGCTGGGATTGAGCAGTTGGGTCCCAGGTCTCAGCCTGCTAATCATTGCTTGAGAACCCTACGTAAATCATTTCATTTCTTTGTCCCAGCCTGGGACTCCTCTGTGAGCCTGAGACCAACTGTTGGTTTACTACTGCTTGGTTTTTTTCTTTCCAGAATCTCTAATCTCAGCTGTTTGGTGACTGCATGACTCCTACAGTGGCAGGGCATTTTCACAACTTAAATCCAAGAGTTTGGCCTTCACAATAGAGGATGGCTTGTTGAGGGGACTGGTTGGGCTATGTTCTTGAGTATGGATGACTGGGTATTGGAGAAATGGGCTTTCATGTGGGTTCAGGGTCAGAGAGGACTGCAGAGGCCTCTGTCTTCAGTGGGATCTCCCTTCTGCCACAGGCTTCAACTCACCTCAGCCCTGAGTCACACACGGTGTCTGAGCTGGTTAGGCCCAGGCAGAGAAGGGAGAACAGCTTGGGATGAGAGCTGGAGGCATCTCTGCACCCTGCGTGATCCCCAGGCTAGAGTCAGAAAGGGAGCAAAAGAGGGACAGCTTACAGGTCTCCCATGATTGTTTGGCTGCTCTCTCAGCCTCCTCTGTTCTGTGGATTCCCTGCAAACCTCAGCTTCTGCTTCATGCAAAGGGCTGTGCTTCCCCTGGTTTTGCTTCTCTCACAGTGAGAATCCTTGTGCTCTTTCTTCCCCAAACCCTCTGCTTGGGAATGTCCAGTTACACAGGCATTGTGTCTTAAGGAGACTGATTCACTGACCACCCACATCATTCCACCTGCCCTTGGCTGATGCTCCCTCACACACTTGGCTATAGAAACCCCCTTAGAAAGGCCCCAGTGTTGCTCATGATGAAGCAGATGGGATTTTTAAGTTGTATATTTAAGGACTATAGAAGCAGGTGTTGAAGTCCCTGGGTTTCAGGCAGTGAGGTACCATGTAGATGTTTTCTGCATTTTTTCTGCAGTGATCTCTACCATGCTAAGAGGTCTGCAACCTTTTTTTTCTCTTCTAAAGCAGCCTGCAGGCCAGCATTCATAATAGGAAGGATAAGACTCTTTTCGTTTCTCTTGTGGTTCTGGAAACTGGGGCCCTACCACGTGCCTTCATCTGGCTGTGAGGAGTGGGTGGCCTGGTTTTCACCGGAATTAAAACACCTCTTAACCTTGTGCAAGGCTGTGTCAGCAAATGAGTGAATTACAACCAAACTTGAGACTGTTGAGGTGACCTTGAAATACTGGACCCTTTTACAGCCAAAATCCTTCGAGTTGGGGGGAAGAGAGCCTGCATTCCTGACATTATTAAGGTGGATATTGTTAATTACATGTGAGGTTGGATTACTGCATAGCATGGAGCAAGTCCTTAATGCTGATCAGTCAGAAGTACATGAAATACACCTTTTAGTTTATTAACAATGACCTCCTGGAGGGATTCTCCCCCTGTGGCTGAAAGAAAATATGCTGAGGGAAGAAATAAATAAATAATAATGCAATTAAATGAGAGGTAATGCAGCATATTTTCAATCTCTCTCTCCTGATTCTGGGCCTTGAGTCAAATCTCATTCAATGTATTCAGCTATGTTGATTCTTGGGCAGTAACCTTGCTTGTACTGGTTTTACAAGCCATCAGTTTTACTAGAAGTTCAATTAATGGTCATATTTACAGCTTCCCAAATTCACAGTTCACTTCTCTAGGAAGGATCTGATCTTCAAGAAAAATGCAGAAAGATCCTACAGGACAGATCCTCATGCAGCATAAGCTGACTTCAATCCCGTGAACTCCAAATGATTTCTGGGATTGTGGCATGTAAGCACTGAACTCCTTCTTGGTGTCTGCAAATGCACCAGCACAGGAGGAGGAAGCAACTCTTACCACTTTGAGTTTCAACTCATTATGTAGCAGGAAGAGCAAGATCCAGGCAAGAGGGGCAAGCAGCAGAAATACATGGATTTAATGCACTGCTTTCCTGTCCACTGCTTTAGTTTCTCATCCAAGCAAAGTTTTATCCTGGAATTTGAAGGAAAAAGACAAGATGTTTTTGTGAGTATTTTAGATGAATATTTTTGGGGCGAGAATTAAATTTTTTCTTGAGAAGCCAACAAAGGGTTCAGGAGACATATCCTTGTTGTGGAAAGTTAGGGATGGCTAAGGTGCTACTCCTGCTTCTGCTGTTTGCATCAAGAAAGCTTTACCCCAGAGATTACCTGAGGGAATGGCATTATGTGGCTGCCTGTGTGTTTTCAAGCCCAGAACTGAAGTGCTGGGCTGTAAACCCTCCAGGCTTCTTCCTTTGTACCAGCTCGGCACAGTGAGGCTTTTGCTTTGCTCAGCACAGCAGGACTTGTAGGTGGATAATGCTGCTTGATGCTGAAGTGGCTGTGATGTCCTTCTAATGAGTGCCTCAAGGCATGCTCAGCTGCTCTCGATTTTCCCAGTGAAGTGCTGCCGTGGTAATCAGGCCTTTTTGTTGTTGAGTGATTCCTATGAGGTAAAAAACTGATCATCTAGAGTCCTGAAGTTCAACAGCCAGTATCCAAGTGCCCTATGGAATACTTCAGCCTGACACTAAATGATTCAGAATAACCGGAAAGAAAATACCAAGTGTCAGTGTGGTTAATTCCACACCCAGCTGCCTAACTTTATTCTGTGCTCACTGATTTTGGAGAACCCCGGCACTAGAAAAGAGGAAGGGTTGAATGCATAATATCAGTGCATTCTCCAAATGAGATTGCCTACCTAATCAGAAAGTACTGGTCGAACAGCTGAGTGGCATTTGGGCTTTTAACAATCTCTCAAGGATACAGAGGAGCATGCACAATTTTTATTCTCCTTCCTGATCTCGCTCAGGTAAGGTTTTGTTTATTGGATAGGTGTCTGTGTGTGTTTGTATGTAGATGGTTCTATTAGTTTACTCTTAGTGTAGTAAGAAACCTATTTTGCATAAGTATCTCTGCATGCTACATGTTGATGCTGGGCTGGTGCAGTAATGTATCATCACAGCCTTACGGATTTTGTTTCCCCTCAGACATCTCACAGTAATTTGCAGGTGTTTTTTCAGGTTCCAGCCCCTGGGACTCGTGTGAACATATGCAAACTTTGCTATTCATTATACCACATTATGATCTCACTGCCAGTTTGACAGAGGAAAACTGGGAAATCTAACCTTGATTTTTGATTGATGTATTTTAAAAAGGAGTCAAAAAGCAGATTAAAAAGGCATTTAGAGTGTACTGGGTTTGAGATATTCCAAAGGTAATCTCCTACCTGTAGGGAGCGTGATTATTTTTCAGTATCTGAGGTTTGCTATCTCATTAGTGGGTGACGACAAAAGCCGTTGTTCCTCCTGCCGGCCCTGTTTTCCTCTGAGAGCCGTGCAGAGATTAGAGCTCTGCAGGCTGTGCTCTCCAGCCCTGCAGGAACCAGCCAAAGGCTGTTATCTTTAGACAAATGCAGATAGCAGGCCTGGAGGGGAGGTACTCAGATAATGTGCGAGGGGCTGCCACAGTGGAGGTTTTTCTGGGAAGTGCAACCGAACTCTGACAGTGTGTTCAGAGAATAGCCCTGTGTCCACGTTAGGAATTGCAAAGTGGGAGTGGGTGACAAAGGTTGTGGAGTCTCCCTCTCTGGAGATACTCAAGAACAGTCTGGACACAGTCCTGTGCCATGTGCTCTGGATGACCTTGCTTGAGCAGAGAGGCTGGACCAGATGAGCCACTGGGATTTTGACCTGTGGTCCACCAACAGCATGGCACTATGGCTGAGCTCTTATAGAATGGAACACCTGATCCATGCAGCTATTCCTACAAGAGCCGAACACAACTCCCCAGTAAATTGCAGTGACATTAAAGCTTCCTTGTCCTTGCCCTGTTGTTATGTTCATCAAAGCCTAATAATTAGCCAGCTGGGAATCTGAGAAGGAATTTTATTTTTTCAATAGTCACAATTTTATTTTTTCCTCCTTATGTTTACACATTTTAATTATTGCTGCTCAAATGAATCCAGTGCATTAAGTTTGTTTTTTACACGTGTTACGTAGGTTGCTGGAAGAATGTCATGCAAGTCTTTGTGAAGAGCTCCATTGGTAATTGTTGCCCTCCTAGGTGGTGAGACCCATTTTTTGCTATTCCCTCCACCCTCTTAAGATTCACTTTTCAGGTTTATGCTGGTGACATTTTATAGCTCTGTGTCATCCACTGGGTTAGGTGATGTGATCGGGCATTCTGTCTCCTTGCTTGGATGACTGAAACTTTTGAACTAAAGCGAACTGACTGGAGCCACTGGATGCAAAGCAGTCGCCTCACTCACAACCACGTCTTTGAGTAAAAGCACTGCTCTGGAAGTGAGTCTTCACTTGTGCACTTGAGCTTGCTGAAACCTGAGGGATGGATAACTATAAATGGGGGCTGCAGCATGGCCTGTAGATTAACTGTGTGTTAATTAAAAAATGATCATCGATGCAGTAATCTTATTTATGTGTGACACTACGAACTCTCCTGAATGACAATACGTACTCTTCTGAAAGGCCCTTTCGTGTTTTGGAGTGGGCTGGTCTTTTTGCTGGATGTGCATCGGTAGAGCAGCGAGTGAGCAACTTGGCGAGGTGAATTTTGAGGTGATGCACAATGTCACTTCCTTCTTGAGGGAAAAATCTTAGTGGCCAAGTATCCCAGTTTGTGTGGTATGGATGACTGGTTTTGTTTGCAAGCTAGCTTGACGGTTCCTCTCTTGCAATTTTTAAACACAGTAGGTGTTCCTGCCCCTGCCCATGCTTCAAATCCATCAAGCACAATGTAGAAAAGAGCTTAAGTCCTTCCTAATGAGAAGCAGAATGGAATCCTGCTGGCAAGTCAGCTCCTTGAGAACAGGCTGTTCACTGCACTCAGATGTTTCACAGATCCAAGTTTTGCTTCCCCATTCCCTGCAATAAAGCCTTAACCAGGCAGAGTTTTCTGCTCTGAAATGCTGGGCAGAAAGGAACTGTAACCGCTTAGAAACTTAGAACAGAGGTTGTACCTCTGGTTGTATGTGGGGATTGTGAAAAATATCCAGGCTGTGCACCACTGGTTTGTCTTCCAATGAGAAATCTTTTATTTGAGAGCACAACAGTTGTCTCTTAAAAACAAAACAACAAAACCAAACAAACAATCAAACACATCCCCAGTCCCAGAATGAAAAAACCAAAGCAGTTGTGTGTGTCTGTGCAGTACCATGCAATCCAAACCTGTCTGGCATCTGGCTTGGCTCTGCTGGGATCATAGCAGAGGAGCTGACTTGAGCCAACGAAAACTTGAGGTCCTGGATGGCCTTTTAATTGTGAGTTTTTGCAAGGATTAGGGATTTGTAGTCTTGCTCTTGAAAAAGGGCCTTCGTCATAAATATGTGTAGTTAAAGTATGATACCATGCTTAGTGAACACTCAAATTTGTGCTATGCCCTGAAGCCCTTGGACTTCGAAGTAATGAAGTTTCACTACAAGCTGTTGCAGAGGGAGGAGAGAAATTATTTGATTTATAGAGAGAACAAGAGTGGTGTGACTGTGAACCAGCTCCTGGGGAGCTTGGGAGAACTCTGCATGGACACCATGCTACTGCAGAGGAAGCACTTTCTCCTCTGGGCATCCAGGGATCTGCAAAGCCTCAGAGATTCAGTCTTTGTATCCCAGTCTAGCATCCCAGCAGGCTGCTGGAGGGCCACTTTCAGCATAGCACACAAACATACACTTCATTTTAGGCTTCTTTTTATCATGTGAAGTCACTGGTATTCCTCAGAAGCTAAGCGTAAGCATGTACTTTGTGCTTTGGATTGGATTGGACACCAAGGACAGAACTTGTTTTCTTGTCAGCTTTGAACCAAACAATTCCTGGGGAAGAAAAAAAACATCTAACAAGAACTAATGAATGCAACTCTTACTGGAGTGGGCTGGTCTTTTTGCTGGATGTGCATCGGTAGAGCAGCGAGTGAGCAACTTGGCGAGGTGAATTTTGAGGTGATGCACAATGTCACTTCCTTCTTGAGGGAAAAATCTTAGTGGCCAAGTATCCCAGTTTGTGTGGTATGGATGACTGGTTTTGTTTGCAAGCTACCTTGACAATTCAAAGCAAAGCTACTTCTCCTGCAGGCTGAGGCAAACAAATACATAAGATGAAGAATGCAGAGGAAAAGAGAATGGCCAAATTATTCTTAGTAAATACAAGCTAATGTAGCTGTCAAAGGCACCAGATTGCAGAAAATCTCTGGTGATAATTTTGAATATATGCCATTGTTGAGCCGGTATTTATATTTCTCAGAGTAAAAAAAAGGAACCCTGCAGAGGGTTTTTTTGCTAAAACCCCAAGTGCACCAGTACTTCACTTAAACCAGCACCCACTGTCAGTACCGTGGCTTCACTCTTTCAATTGCACAATCTGACCATAACTGTTTGCATGCAGTTATTTGAAATGCAGCTTTTCCTGCTGCCAATTACTTTGTTTACTGCTTGTGAGTAAACAATAATGCCTCCCCTCACGGGCATAAAGGGAGATTAACAGCAGTAATTACTAAGCAGATGTTTGCAAGTGAATTCCCAGTTCTTAGAGGCAGATTATCTTCTGCACTGGCATAAGGGAAAGGGATTCTAAGCAGGTGCTGCTGTCATCCCACAAGTGATGTGAGCAGTGTGGGGCTCAGCAGAGGTCTGCATAGGCGCTGAATCGCTGTCTGCAGCGTGATAATCATTGATCTACTTGAAATCAGTGCTGAGAGTTGTTTGGCATTTAATTCCTAAAAGTGACCACAAGTCACTGAACAGCCCTCAGTGCTACCCAGACTTGTTTTCTCTTGGCTTCTCTGTTACCAAGAAATCCAAGGCTCTGCTTTCAAGAGAGCTCAGCACCTAGACTGAGAGCTTGTGTTTCCCAATAGCTCTTTTACCACTGAATTGCCTGAAAGGTGCACTCAGCGCTAAGTACGGAGCTTATTTAGGCAGTCTTTGAACTTGAGAGGGGCGTCTTTACTAATCTGGTTGTACTGCCAGGACTCAAGTATGTTCAGAGCAGCCCTTTGGTGCCCTTGAAACCTCTCCTGGCATATACTGTTTTTCGGCTGAACAATCACCTTGCAGCCTATCCAGAAAAGCCACTACTGGCTTTTGGCCTGTGGCAAGAGCTTGCCAGTATGTGAGGGTGTGTGTACATGCAAAGAGATGCAGCTGTGTCCGGGTTCACTGGGGACTTTTAAATCAGTTATCTGGATTTCAGAGACCACCCTTTTGAAGCTAAGAGACAAGATAGAGACCTGGTTTTCTTTGTGTGGCCAAGTGTCATGGCACTGCCTCCATTCCTCTCCTGAAAAAGAACGCCTCTGCATGCCAGAGCAGGGCGTGGTGACCAAGAGTCTCAAAGGAAGGCAGAGACTCTCTGTTTTTCCCAGCATCACTGAATAAGCTGATATGGGATGGGTTCGTTTCCATAAGCAGAGGACACTTTTCTACTGCAGTGAAATAGTTTTGCCTTCGGTATTGAATCACTCTCAAACCCATCTCATAAACTATTGACTGTCTTGCTCAAGAGGCCTTTTTTTTGTGAGCCCCTGGGACTCGTGAACATACGCAAACCCTGCATTTGGTTCTGGCTGCCAGTTTGACAGAGGAAAACTGGGAAATCTAACCTTGATTTATGATTGATGTATTTTAAAAAGGAGTCAAAAAGCAGATTAAAAAGGCATTTAGAGTGTACTGGGTTTGAGATATTCCAAAGGTAATCTCCTACCTGTAGGGAGCGTGATTATTTTTCAGTATCTGAGGTTTGCTATCTCATTAGTGGGTGACGACAAAAGCCGTTGTTCCTCCTGCCAGCCCCGTTTTCCTCTGAGAGCCGTGCAGAGATTAGAGCTCTGCAGGCTGTGCTCTCCAGCCCTGCAGGAACCAGCCAAAGGCTGTTATCTTTAGACAAATGCAGATAGCAGGCCTGGAGGGGAGGTACTTAGATAATGTGTGAGGGGCTGCCACAGTGGAGATTTTTCTGGGAAGTGCAACCGAACTCTGACAGTGTGTTCAGAGAATAGCCCTGTGTCCACGTTAGGAATTGCAAAGTGGAGAAATCTCCACATTGAAAGATACTCTTTTCCTTAAGAACACAAGCCCCTGAGTTAATTTTTGTGCCATGAAACTACCCTGGGGACATGGCCCACAGCAACACTACCCATTGATGTGGGCCATCCTCCTTCCATCTGGCATTTCTGTTGTCCATGTCTTTATGGGCTTAATCCTACAAATCTTACCAATTAATTCAGTGGGGCATTTTATCTTTCAGTCCCACAGACACAGAGCTGTCCATATAACGGTCCAACTGGACAGTGGCCTGGCTGACTGTACTTCACAGGATCTCTGTGCCAATACAGGTGGCCAGAAGCTTTGGCTGGAGGCTACAGAACATTTATTTAAAGGATTTTGTGCACATATTTTAATGGTTAGAGTTGTAAAAGTGAAATTTTCATGTTTGACAACTATATTTTTGAATGGTGAAAGAGAGATGAGGTATGTCAAGAGAAAGGACAAGGAATGTAGCAGTTATCTGGAGAAATTAGTAAGCCTGGTGTCATAAAAATCTCAGCAGTCTTGAGTGAAACTGAAACACAGACAAAAAGGCAGATGAAAATATGTTGGATACTGCTCCAGTGGTGTTGAATCAACCACAAAAGAAGATGCTAACCCACTATTTTTCTAATTATACTGATAGCACAAGGTATTACAAACTCTTGCAATATTATCATTAGTCTCCTGCTGCTTGGTGGATTCTTTAATTACTAGATTCTTTGGCCATTTGGTTATTCAGGAATTTCTGTTTTGTGTTTTTAAAAAAGCACCTCTGATAGAGCAAGATTGCTGCACTCTTGCATCCTTCAGAAACAAATTGACAAAATGCAGTTTTATTTCATGAACCAGGTGCTCTTTATTCATCAACTGTAGAACATAATTTTTTTGCCAAGCCTTTTTTTTTGTCCTCATAATTGCTTTGTTTCAAGTCCTGAGTTTGTGGGGTTTGGACTGGCAATAGCCAACAAATGCAGCTTGTTTCTCGTTGAGTGTTTGCAGGTGCTTTTGGTAGTATTCATCCATGGGGTTTGAGCAGCCTGGTCTAGTGGAACGTGTCCCTGTCCATGGCAGGGGAGTTGGAACGAAATGATCTTCGAGGTCCCTTTTAGCCCAAGCCAGTCTATGATTATTTCTCTCGCTATAAGAACAACCCCAATGTCCTGTCAATGTTGATAGCTCAGCTCGTTGCCAACTGCAGGAATTTTTCCATGCTGGATATTGCTGGCATGCAGGAGGCCTTTCCAGTCAGCAGACAAACCCTTTCCATTATAAGGCAAGCTGTGGATATTCAGGTGCAAAACCTCCTCTCAGCCTAACAACTCCACGAGGCCTTAAATCTCACCGGAGCTGGCTTCTCATGCTATATTAAGTCTTGTCTTTCCAAATTTAGGTTTCCTGATGGGACGACGGAGATAATGTTGGTGTTTATGGGAGCAGACGGGAAAGTAAAGCCATCTGTCTGGGAAGCCGCCTCGGCGCCTCGAAGTGTAGGTGAGGCAACACCAGCGCTGCGGAGGCAGAGGTAGGAAATTACTCCAGGTGTTTTGTGCTGGGAACAACACCGGTAGCTTAAAATGCTCTGTGGCTTTTATTTTCTCTCTGCAGTAGAGGGAAATAAGCACAAGAATAACCCATGAGGAGGCAGAGTCTGGAAAAAGCCTCCAACTTCCCGTGCCCGTGCGGGAAAGCATCCCCCGCTGTCTCCTCCACGATGCCCCCCCGCTCCGCCTGACCCTGTGGAAGTCCTCGGGCAACGCCTCCGGGGCGGGGCGGGGCGGGGCGGGGCTCGGCCCAAAACACCGCCCGGCCCGCCCCGCGGCTTTAAAGTGGCGACGGCCGTGAGGGGGAGCTGGTAGAGCGTAGCCATGGCGGCCGAGAGAGTGTCTATGGTGGTGCTGCTGCTGGCGGCGGCCCTGCTCTGCTTCGCCGGTGCCGTGCGAGGCGGCGAGCTCCGCCCGCGACTGCTGGGCGCCCCGCAACCCATCGAGGACCCCGAGAACGATGAGGGGCTGGAGCGGGCTCTGCAGTTCGCCATGACGGCGTACAACAGGGCCAGCAACGACATGTACTCCAGCCGGGTGGTGCGGATCATCAGCGCCAAGAGGCAGGTGAGCGACCCGCGGGGCGGCACTCTCGGTTAGGGGGCTGGGGATGAGGCCGGTCGGATTCCTTTGGAGAAAGGGCAGACGGCGAGCCTGAGGGCCTCTGCAAGCTGTCGGTTTTTTTCCCTACAGAAGGGGATTAAAAGCCTTTTTTTATATCTTGGCTTCTCTCAGTGTGAGTGACCTTGAGTGCTGCGCGCAGTGGAAGGAGCCAGTGGCTTCCCTGCGCTGCTCATGAGTTAACACATGTCTCTGTTTATTGCTAAGGAAGCTGCTTTGAGGGATATGTTTACTTGGAGTTTGTTTCCTGTTTCTGAGGGGGTGCCAAGTGCCTCTTTCGTGGAGATTGCCACATACAATTCCCTCCGTACTTCGGGAGTCTGTTTTCCATCATGTAACAGGAGCACTGCCTGCCTCTCTGCCAGGCTTCTCTCGGCAGAGAGCCCTTCTCCGTGTGCTGTAAGTAAAGTTGCCTCTGCCGACTTGTCTTGTTGCAGATCGTGGCTGGAGTCAAGTACATAATGGAAGTGGAGATCGCCCGGACAACCTGCACAAAGCCAGCAACTGATATCCAGCACTGTGCTTTCCATGAGGAGCCCCACATGGCCAAGGTAGGCTCCAGGACACAGCCTGGAGACCCCCTCAGTTCCCAACCCATCCCACTGGCTGGCTTAGTACAGATGGCTGTGGTCAGTGCCCCTGTCTGCCCCAGCCGGCATCAGAGGCCTTATGCCTTTATCCTTGGCAAGGCAAAGCAAGTTCTGCCCTTGTAGAACTCGTCTTGCCAGTTGATGTCAGAGAAGGCAGGGCCTTTTGGCTGTTTTGTAAGTGGAGCTCAGGCTGGAGCACTGCATGTGTCTCAGTCCTCTTAAGAAGTGGTCATGGTCTGGATCTGAAGGATATGTGGAGGAAACTCTGCTAAGCCTACAGGCCTCCTGGCTGTCAGTCCAGGATCCTCCGTCCCCATAAAACTCTCATTTCTTCTTTCCCATGATGGTGTAAACATGCTTAGCATGCTCTCCTGAGGGACTTATATTGCTGTGAATAGAGCTTTGGGCAAAGCACTGCCCAAAAGAAGCAGATCACCCCATCTCTCTATGCCCACCAAGCTGTTACGCAGGTATTTTGTAATGAGTAATTGAGCTTTTTGGGTGGGAACACCAAGTTTGTCTGCCGTGATCTGGCCTGAGTTTTTCCAGAGTGCTTCATTTCTTCTGTTGATGGCAGTGATGGGCTGTATGTGCCCTTTGTTCCTGCACGTGTGAGGGGTGTAGCTGCACATAAGAGAAACACAAAGCTGGTGTGTACCATTACAGCAACTGCAGTGGTTTGGCACAGGTACACGTGGCTTAGCTGTGCCTGTGGGCTTATGTTTGAGTATTATCCGTGCTGAAAGCTTTCCTCTGTGACTGGATAAGGGAGATAATCTAATTCTCAGCGGTGCTGACTGCTCAGCTTTATTTCTTAGGGTTTGTTTAAGAGATGTGACTCGCTCTGAGCACTAGAGTGCTGCTCCAGAATACTTGTCTGGAGAGGGCAGATCTAGAGAGCCACAGGAGTGTAGAACAGTGGTAAATAACACTGTTTCATGCTTTTATTCTGATAACCACTTTTCTTTCTCTCCTTAGCACACCATCTGCAACTTCGTAGTGTTGAATGTTCCTTGGCGAAACCAAGTGGAGCTGCTGGAGAGCAAGTGCCAGTAAGCCTACCTAGATTCCAGCAGAGACCAGCAACCAGTTGTTCAGATTTAAAAGAAAGAGGCAGTAACACAAATTGAGATGGGCTTTATCACCGCCTGTAACTTGGCTACTGACGTATGCTTGTGCTATGCAAATTAAACCATGTAACTTCACTTTTAAAGCACAGTATGATCTCAACCTTTTCTTCTTTGGAATTATTTTAGAGCAGCTGTTTTGGTCTTTTTACAGCTTTCCCAATGAATTCACTCCAGCATCAGAATTCTTATTAAAACCCCTTGGTATCCATGTTAAATGACTACTGTAAACATAAAAACTTAATTAATAATTGCCATGATGTGTGGTTTTCTTTGATCATCTGCTGTCTTGGAGGGAGGGTTTGCTTTTATTTGTCACCTATGCTATCCTGCCCAAAGAATGGGATGAGAAGAAATATGGGGTTCTGATCACAGAGGAAACAAACCATGCCTCCTTGTCCCTTAACGTGGCCTCTTGTTTTGAGTAAGAGATGGAAGCCTTAGTTGTTTCCCCTGAAGGAACTCTGCTTTGGAAAACTCTTGATGTTGGGAGTATTAGCTGAGGCTGGTCCTGAGAGTGTAGTGGTTTTGGGTCCTGGCTGCTGTACCGTTCTGTCATAAGGCTTTAAGGAAGGAGCAGCATCCCCTTGAAAAAATTACATTTTCAGATAATAGGGGAAGGTGCCAGATCAAGAGAGAGTCTTGGGAGTGGGTGAAGGTTCTGAGGTGAGCAATGAGGGTGCTTCTTGCTTTTTCACAGACCTGATAAAGTAGAAAATGCTCTATCTTGTGTCTTTGCTTTTCTGTATTTTGAAGTAAGCCTTTTCCTTTTGGTGTAAATCTCACCCATGGATACAGTGAGTCCAGCTCCTTGGGAGTGCATTTCTGTGGGTTGTTCTTCCTCCCAAGGGAAATGCCACTTCCTGTCATTCCCAGGGCTTGCCAAGCTTGCAGTGAGCATTAGGCAGCATCTTTGTGTTGCTGGGAGGATGAGCTGGTTGCCCGACCCCAGAGATCTGCGTCTGGGTTGTGCTCAGATCCAAGAGGAATAAATCCCCATTTTCCTTTCTCATCACTCTATTCACAGTTCTCTGCATGAAGGCCTGTTTTTTCTTGCCAGTCAGGTCAGTGACTCTGCATGTTTCCATCTGCTGACCCTGGAAATCCTGGGTCAAGCTGCTCAGGTGCCTTCACTTGTCCTTCTCCAAGTCCTCGGTTCATATGTGCTTCTTCCTTGTCTTCCATCTCTACAAGCACAAGGCAGCGGTGAAGGGGTTCCCTCATGCTTTAGGTGAGTTTGCCTCTGTCACTCCTTTATCCACTTGGCTTGAGGATGGGTAATTGCCCAGGTCTCCTTAGAAAAGTCTAGGCAAGAAATGAAGGTGCAGATGTACAGAATGAGGCATTTCCAGCACTTTGTTATATTTATTAACCATCAGCTCAGAACAGCATGTGGGAAAAAGAGTGGCTGTGCCAGACAAGATGAGAGCTTGAGTGTTAGGAGCTCCTGAATCCAGAGGTGTTGCATTTTCCTGTTGAAATGCCAGTGACTAAGGGCATGAATGAATGGCACAGATTACCCCGCACTCACAAGCTGCTGAGTGTGTCTTGGTGATTATCCCTGTGTACTCGGCACCTGGAGAAATGCCAAAAAGGCCTGACCTAATTTAAACACCTTCCGCTGTGGGCTGTGTTACTTTGCATTTGCAACAGGCTAAGAGCATTAGTGGAAGTTCCCCTGCCAAGAGCATTTTCCTTCTCAGGGGTTTCTGCTTGGCTGTCTGGCTGGCAGTGACTGGGCCAGCTGAACACAGAGCCCTCATTTGTTAACTGCATTCTCTGCCTGACTTTTTCAAATGTTGGTGTCGGATGTGAACAGGGAAGTGCTTGTTTCATGTAATCTCTTGCTTTGCTTGCATCTGATGGATCAATTCTGGGAACATTCTTTCTGAAACTTAGTGGGGTCAGAGCTTTGCTGCTGCTACAGAACCCAAGGCTTTTTCTTGGCTCTGGTTCTCAGGGACAGATTTAGGGCCAACCATGGTTGGAATGTAGCTCTCCTTAGCACTGCCTGTGCTTGCAGGCCTGTGCTCACATGGACTTGTGGCTCCCAGCTCCTGGGTTGTCATTCCCTGCTCGTGCTGCTCCCTGAGTTGTGGCCTTGCAGGGTTTCTCTGAGGTTCTTGAAGCTGTATCAGCACTTCTGCCAGGTATGGACACTTCCCTGTGCACATACCTGAAATTGCAATTTCCTGCAATTATGGAAGGAAATGACCATGTGAGGGTTTGGGTCACCCTGCAGCCCTCAGTCTGGGCCACCCAGTGTTGTTGCTGTTGTGCGTGGGCTCAGTGTACGCAATATTCCTTAGCCTAAGACACGGAGACCTGTCAGCGAGTGTTTAAAGATGTTTGGTTGGTTGTATTACTTGTTAACATGCAATGCCTTAGAATCCCTGGTGTGGATCCCTCAGAAGGTCAAATTTACCCGTCAAGCACACATCCAGTTCTGAATCTTGGTGCTTTATCTCTTGACGTGGGAGAGGGAAGACATGTCCCTTTCCTTGTGGGATGCAGTGGTCACCTGGAGATCATTTCTGCAGGGTTAAGCAGGAAAGTGTCCTAAGCTGGGTCACTGCTGGCAGTGCTGAGCCTTTCCATGACTCATTTCACCCAGCTTTGGTGGTGGCCTGCAGGTGAGAAGGTGGGAGGGCAGGTGCCCGTTTCTCCTCTCTGGGCAGCATGGTCCCAGCTGGGGAAGGAAGGGTGAGGAGGACTCTTCTTGGGTGAGAAAAGCAGCAAGTCTGCAGGCTCCACAGTGCAAATCCTTTATGAGTGTCTCCCTGCTGATGCTCTCTCATGGGTCATGGCACACTGGGACAGCAGGACCCAGGGCTTGAGGTGACACATGCAGAAGCCTCTCTTCTGTGTCATCGCTCACCCACATGGCATCGCCTCAGCTCTGTGAGCTGATGGGCTCCTGCTGGTAGGATTTTGCAACAAGGAAGAAAAGGAGAAGCTCAGCTGCTCATCCCTATGATAAGTTGCTGGATGAGTCTTGGGGTGTGTGCTGGACACTATTTTTAAGCTTTCTGGAGGCAGAGGTGGGTGTGTGTGAGCATAGGGCTGATGGTGGGGAAAGCCTTTCCCTGTTTCCAGCTGGAGGAAAACCCCCAGTGGCTCACGATGCCCTCACTGTAACGTGCCTTGCTGCGAGGCACTGTCCTCTCTTCCCCATGAGCTGGGAAATGTCATGCCTTGTGCCCTGCCAACTCCACCACTTTTCAGCACCCAGCTGTGGAAAAAACTGGGACTCAGGTCAGGGAATGAATTTTATATCTTGAGTATAAAAGCTACCAAGAGAAGGGTTGTTTCAGGTGAAATAGTGATGCTTACACTAAGCATGCCCCTCTTCCTTGTCCTAGGTGAAGTCTCGCCATCTGTACAGGTGAGTAGTGGGTTTATTTCCCTTCTTGTGGAGCCAAGGAGGGAAGCCCTGCATCCCTGGAGGAAAATTGCCATCTCCAAGTGCCAGAACTGGCTAAAAGCAGGAGGAGGCTGGAGAAAGGATTGGCTGGGCTTTAAGGGTGACTTTGGTTCACAAATGCATCCATGCAGTTCTGAGCACGTCCAGAGGAGAAGGGGCACCAGAGCCAGTGGGACAGATGCTCTTCAGATACCACGTTGCAGCTCACCTGGGTGACATTGGATGTATCAAGCTCCATCTGTGCAGAGGCACAGTTTGGTGAGCTTAGGGGTCACAGAGCTGGTTCCACAAGGGATATGTGGGAACTCTTCAGGAACAGGCTTCTCTCAAGATGAGCCATAGCCTATTAAATGAAATTAGTTTTGGGCCTCTGAGCATGGCTTGGCTGGGCAGGTTGGCTAATTACACTGACCTTCCCTTGATAAAACCCATGGGACTGGTTAAGATGACTACAGATTTTTAATTACCTGCTTTTCCTCACCGAACAGCAGGTCTTTTCAGTGCTTTCTGTGTTAGCCAGATAACATAGATGGAAATGTTTTTCCTATTTAATCTGACATTTTCAGTGTCTGCTGCACACCCCAGATGGTTCAGTGAAAATTATTTCTTCTGTGAGATGTTGAAAGAGTAATGAAACATGATGTTTCTACAGCTCTGACACACTTTTTGCCCAGCTGCTTGCATGAAAAAAACTGTCTGGGATCTCAGTTTGATAGGAAATTGGAGAACTGGCAAGAAGCTTATTTGCTCTGTGCTCTTGTAAACTGCTTTCCACATGTAGGAAATGCTTCTTGCAGATGCTTGTGATGGGAAAGCAAGGAATTCAGATATTAGAGGAAAAGATCACAGGCATGGGTCTGCCATGGTTTGATTCACCAAGGAAGGGATGTGGCTGCTGGAAACCAAATTTTCCACCTGGTCACAAGGAGTGTCAGCTCAGTATTAACTGCAGAGCTTCTCAGCTGATTATGGGAAAGGTGGGAGGAAAAATGCCTGACAGGTTTTTCAGATGCTCCACTGAGCATCCTCCATCTATCAGCAGAGCCGGTTCGATGTGGAAATAGTGAGCAGTGAGCGAGAAATTAAACATTGGCTTCAGACTGACATGTTTTGGTCACATTCCAGATGCCTGCTACAGAGAAGCTTAGACTGGACCTTGGTCTGAAATACTGACACAGGCAAGCAAGGTTTATATATTTAGTTTTACTTCTTAAATTCTTACTTTTATAGAGAATGTTGAGGGAACTCCTACCATTGGGGAAGATGCTGTGTGATGGCATCTGAAACCAGCACTTAAGCTGCAGATATGACCAGATGTCCCTCTGGGCTGCTCTTCCCTGGGCTTAATCATTACTATCTTCATTTTACTGGGGCATTTGTGTTACCTTGTGGAAGATGCTGTTTCACAAGCGCTGCTGAAACATGGATGTCTGACCATCACACTTGTGCCTCCCAGGACTGGAAGAGAGAAAAAGGCACTGTTGCTGCACATGGTATTGTTAGCAGGGAGGAGCAGGACAAGCGACAATATTGGATGAATTTCCAGCATGGAAAAGTGGTCCCTGCGTCCCCCAGATACCTGGGACTAAGTCAAGCCTTCCTTCCTCAACGCTTGTAGCCTCGTACACGTAACATAAAATCTTTCCACAGGGGGTCAGCATCTCACAGGAGATGCACAGGAATGGAAGACAGGCCGCTTTCTTACCCTCAGCAAAAGGAGGGCAGCGCCAAGCATCTGCCACAGCCCCACTCCTTATCCTAGCGGGTAATCGTCCATCTACTTCCAGGTGTCTGCTGGAGGAAGATCTGATCCAGCCTGCCTGGAGCCTGCTTTGATCACCTGGGCAGAAGGGCAGTGGAGGGGACTGATCGGTGACCCCTGGTCAGTCAGGGGGCCTGAGGGGACTACATCAATCCTTCCCTCAGAATCCTGGATGCCCCAAACAGAGGCTCTCCTGCAGGATCAGCACCCATTTTTGCAGCTCTTTGCCTGGGTATTTCCATTGCCAACAGACACCTCTCAGTTGTGTCCAGGTGTTCTGCAAACTGAAGGGAGTTTCTCTAATTTTACCACATCTTCTTGCCCTGCTTCTGAAGAGAATTGTTTGTAAGTGCAACGAGCAAACTCAAATGTATCTGCCCCTAGGTGGAGGAGTGATTACGATGTTCTCAGAGATCATGATAAAGATTGGCTTTGTTGCTATGGGATTTCTATTCACGTTGTAATAGAAAATGTGTTCTTCTCAATAGCTCAGATGTGATGAAGAGAGTTGCAGAGCTTCTGCCGGTCGTGTCCCTGCAAGCAGAAATCCTGAGGCTGTGTAAGCAAGTGTGGGAATTGGGATATTGAAACATAAGCATCCTTGACCACTGATCCTCCACTACCCTCGTACCTGGCAGGTGCCTGGAGAAGCACTCTAACCCAGAGACCGACAAATTGTATTTGTGGCTGCTACAAATTTTGTACAGATACCAACATAAATGTATGCAGGGAAGGGCTATGAACTTTCCTGAGCTCTGCTGAAAACCTTACACCTGAATATATCTCCTTACATTTAGCTCTTCAGGAAAACCAGGATCAGATAGGAAAATACTAACTTCTGTTGGTGAAATAATCAGCTGTTTTTCAGTATGCTACCATAAGACAAGAAGCAGAAACTGGATTTTACAATAGATTAATGACATTAATTTAATGACTCTTCAGATCGCTGGTCAAATAGAAATGCAGCTTATTGTGCCTTTGTAGAACTTTGCATGGCCTTCCCAAAACCAGCTGCTGACGCGTGCCTTGCTTGTAAATATTGGAGCTCCTGAACACAGGCACACCCTTCAATGGGCAGGTAAACCACTGACTTTGCAGACACTGAAACTGCCCATTTTGATTCCAGTGGAATTTAATCCTGGCAAACAAGCACCAAGTGGGAAACTATTGTTATGCTGTCTGAAATATGTTTCAGGGCCACGTACAAAGCCAGCACAGAAGTTGTATGTGCACTTCTGAAGTCAGTGGTACATGTCCTCCAAACCCTAGGAAATTACTGCC
This sequence comes from Mystacornis crossleyi, assembly GCA_013400655.1. NCBI lineage: Eukaryota > Metazoa > Chordata > Aves > Passeriformes > Timaliidae > Mystacornis > Mystacornis crossleyi. The sequence continues at coordinate 36,286 of VYZQ01011731.1, read as the reverse complement.
CAAAATTAAATGAGATTTGGAGGATTCAATTTATGTAAATTCCTCGGACTGTCCCATGGATTATTAAAACAGAACAACAAGAGTCTTATTCTAGCTGGCTCCTGGACCCCTCAGTCTATTGACTTGCATAAATCTTGTTTGCTTTGGAATCGAAATTAGCTCCCTTAACTGCATCAGCATAAAGCAAGCATCTCATTTTCTGGAAGCCTTTTTTTAAAGGTAGGCTGAGATTAAATAGCTGGCAACTCAAGCAGATATAAAAGGCTGTGGTGTGGCAATGCAAATGATGTGATATATGGCATAATTGGGATCATTGTGCAGAAGAAATGAAAATCAGGATGGGGTTTTTTTTTGCTTGCTGCTTGCTTGCTCACTCCTGGGATGTTGTGCCATCAGTTACAGGCTCATTTATTCCTTGTGAAGGTGAAAGTCCGCACTTTGAGGCAGGACTGGGAAAACTGCAAATCGTCTCATATCAAATGGTAAAGGTTGTGAAGGTGCAAACATTAATTGGGAGTGCTTGGCTGGGGATAGTCCTGCCTGTGCCCAGGTCAGGCATGGCTACATTTCTTGTTTTCTGCTAACAGCCAGAATTTATTGAGGTGGATGTGAGTGAAGGCAAAGTGTTGAGTAAAGGATGGGGGCTCTTGATAGCATGACCCAGTGACAGCTGCTGAACAGCTACTGAACAGCAGAAGGGTTATAGTGATGCTTGTCATGTCACCAGCTGCATCTCAGTCCTCAGTTACTGGGCTTGGAAAGAAATCTTCAGTGAGGGCACAGACAACCTCATGATTATTTTTTTCTACTCTTCAATTTAAGGAGAAAACAACAGTGGGATTGAAGGAAACATTTTGATTTCTGTGCTTCACACAGAATGGCTCAACGCTTGGTCAGAGCTAACTCTGTATTCTGGGGCCATTGCCAGAGCAGAGAAAAAAGTGATTTTTTCCCATTCAGGTGTGAGGTTTTTGTCCTTTTTATCTGAATTTGTTTACCAGCTACCATTTTTTGAGGATTTTGAGATCTGAGAGAATATGAACTTCCCTAATTTTAGTTCATCTCAGGAGTAACTTGGGTTTTATCATATGTCTTACTTTTAATGTGTTTAGGATTATTTTTATAGGTCAGTTTTGCTGGTATGCTCAACGCTTGTTATTATGGAGTACCATAAAAGGTGGATAAGACCTTCAGACTGCACCAAAATCTAACAGTTTTGACAATGAAAGATGTCTAAGGATGGTGTCTGGTTACTTGGTTCTCCTAAGCTCCTCCTTTCCCTTGCAAGGCAGAGCTCAGCACAGGTACCAGTATCTCCCAAGGCAGAAGCCATCTGTGTATCAAAGTAACACCTTGTTTGGAGGGACATCTCAGGGTGTGGGGGATGGAAAAGGAGGTTCTGGGGATGTTTAAATAAATTTGGCAGTGGTTAGAGCAGGGGTGGCAATGCCACTTTTTCTCCCTGATTGACTGCCACCACTCCTGCAAGGACGCACAAACTGTTGCCTGAACTGTGTTTATTTATAGTCCTTCATAAAACCAATTACCCAAATGTCACAAAATGGTGTTATTATTAGTGCATTTCCTCCTGTATTAGCATGCCCTGAGTTCTTGCGCTGTCAGGGCAGTAGAAAGCTCGTGGCCTTTTACCAGCAGTGGCACAAATCACATTTACTGGGCTGTGCTAGAGCTGAAGTAACATTTCTTCAAGCTCCCAGCCCTGCAGGCCTGAACAAAGTGTTTTTGCAGGAGCTGAGAGGCTGCCAAGGAAAGATGAATTGCTGATCCTGGAGGAAAACGTGCTCCACACTGATCTGGCTGCTGCATAGTAACTGGGATGGCGGGGTGGTGGATGGACCAGGAGAAAATGGATTGCATGCACAGAGGTGTTCATGGGCCAGGACAAATCCTGGCTCACCCCTTTTGTGCTGGGGAAGAATTGTGTCTTGCCTGTCTTTCTGAAGTGCCCCAGACCTTGCACATGGGTGAGGTCATTGGGCTGGGACATTCCCCTGAGAGGCTCAGCCTGGACAATGGATGGCACAAGAGGACCTTCGAGCAATTCCCAGTAGGACAAGGAGGTCCGCATCGATCTGTGACTCTTCCAAGGATGTGATAGTTGGTGCTGAGTGACTCCTGTTGCAGGCTTCAAGCTGTTGTGTGACTGCCACTGCTCCCCTGAGTCCTAGCCGGTGTTCAGAGTGTGTGACCTTCAGGATGAAATTCTGGACACCCATGTCCAACTTGTCCGCGTTCACCCAGAAGGCAAGCACGCAGATCCACGAATCCCCATCTGCTGCAGGTGGTCCACTGCCAGGTTTTGGGAGGTCCTTTGTTGGTGCTGAGGTTTACACCTTGGCAAGGTTGGCCTGTGGGTGTTCTCAGCTTGGCAGAGAGCCTTGGTGGGGGCAACAGGGAGCCAAATTGCTTCCCAAAGGAGACAGTGTTCCAGAAACCAGGGCTGGATCCTAACAGACTTGTTTTCTGGCTCTGCTACTGGCCTTTTGGGTGATATTGGGCAAACTCCTTCATCTTTCTGTGTCTCAGTTTTCCTAGCTTGTAAAACGGTGATAATAATTCGGAGTCAGGTTGAATGGGGCTCTGAGCAACCAGGTCTAGTTGGAAATGTCCCTGCTTATTGCAGGGGGTTGGATTAGATGGCCTTAAAAGTCCTTTCCAGCCCCAAAACCCGTCCTGTGATTCTGTGATAATGAGGTGCTCCTCCCTTACCCAAAATAAGAATCCCAAACTCATTTGGGACCTGCTGGTAAAAATAAACATTCAGTGCTGCAGTTACACAGGAGCAGACCTCTTACTTGTTGGGGCAGTTTTGTCAATATGTAACTTTTAATTTGTTTTGGCAACCACAGAATAAACCTCATCATAATAATGCAAACAATTTTCAGGTTTTGCAGAGGAACATTTCCTAACTCTTTCAATCTGACCCTTATGAAACATGGGTCATTTTACTACTTGGAGAAATTAATTGTGCTGTACTGTGTCTGTATCTTTCCACCTACATATTTCCATGAAATTTTAGGATTGTTTTTGTTAGGTAGTGCTGCTGATGCCTTGGCAATTTTCAATGAATATCTGACTATAAATTGCTGAGATGTTTCTCAATTCTCAGTGAGTTAAAAAATGATTTAAGATAGGCTTTATTCATTCCCCTTACAGGAAAATGATAATTTCAGGCAGGGCAGGACCTTTATTTTCCATAAACAGATGCAGGAATGTTATCTTTTTCTTTTTTTTGGTGTTGTCATTTTGTTTTATTAAAAGTTTTACACTGAACAAATCACCAGTATCTGCTGTGCACATGAGAATGTGCAATTAATTATCTCTTCTGTGCTTTTGCAAAGTGGCTCTAATGTGCTTTGAATAGCGAGGAAGCAACAGGAGCAACGGTGAGCATTCACCTTCCTCCTGATCTGGTTTGGAGGCTAGAACTGTTTTCAGGAGGTTCTTCTAGTCAAGAGATGCTGTTGGAGGGGCTGTAAGGACAATAAAGCAACACCCAGATGGGTCTTAGAGGGGCAGACAAATAGAATCACAGAATGGGACAAGTTGGAAGGGACCACAGAGGGTCATCTGGTCCAACTTCCCTGCTCGAGCAGGTTCATCCTCTAACACGTTGCACAGGATTGCGTCCACACAGCTCTTGAATATTTCTTGAATATTTCAGTGAGGGAGACTCCACGACCTCTCTGAGCAACCTGTTCTTCCTCATGTTCAGGTGGAACTTCCTGCATTCCAGTTTCTGCCTGTTGCGTCTCATCCTATTGCTCAGCATCCCCAAGCAGAGCCCGGCTCCATTGCCTTGGCACCCACGGAAGATGTAGGCAAAATGCATCCACGCAAGTCTTCCAGGGAAGAGCCATGTGAGGGTAACACCAGGATGGATCTCTCAGGGGGTGCAAGACCTTGGCCAGGGATACAGATCTGCTTCCTGCTGAACAGCTGAGTCTCAGCCAGGCGCTGGCAGCTGGGGGCTCAGGGTTTGAGGCTGCAGCCCAGCAAAGGGCCTGGCTACACTGGGGATGAAAGCAGGAGTGAAAATCAGGGCAAGCCACGATCTGTCAACTCCTGCCACACCCACTGCTGCTCGCGGGGCTGGCGATCCCCTTCCAGCAGAGCCAGTGTCACTCCATCCCCATTTTTTTGCAGCCCCGTGCAGATAGGTAGAGAGGGCAGGTTGCTGCTGTTTCCTGCCTGCATCCTTCTGGCTTCCTCCCCACCTATAATTTTCTGCCTTGCTTTTCAAAGAGTGCATTTTTCATTCCTTTTGTTGGCTACAAATGCTGGTAACTGAGGCCAGCTGGGAGTGACACCTCCCTGACAGGCTGCAGAAGCGTCAGATGTTTAATTGGCTGCTCCACCCCAGGATAAATAAACCCTCAGAGCCTCAGCCTTGAGTGTTTAATCAGAGGAGTTAAATGTTCAGGGAATTGGATCACTTGATCTCTTTGCTTAGAAGTTTTTCTCCTTCTCCTGGATGAGCCAGACATGCTGACAGTTGGCAGAAATCTTAGAGATGTTTGTGCAGAGGAAAGCTGGAGCTGAAATTCTTTTTTTGTGATTGATTCTGGAGACTATCAGATGAAGAAGTTGTTGAAAAACGGCAGTGTGGTTCGAGCTCTTTGACACTGGCTTTTCTTTCTGAACACATCCTTCTCAGCACAATGGTGCTTCCATTTTATGGAGAGAAATTACTTTTCAATCAGGGCTGTTGGTAAACACAATCCAACAGGAATTCACAACATTTCTACCTCTTGCTTTTCCCTCTCTGCTCCTTTTTGGCTCCACGTCACTCCTGAGCAGCTGCAGCAGGAGAGATGGGATCATGAATCACTGCCTTGGGGAAAATGTAGGTGTTCCTCCCATGTTGGTCAGGAAGGAAGTTGAGTAATGCCGTATGCAGGTGTTAAGTGCAGATGTGTTTGAAGAGTGAACTCCCAGCCAGATGTAAGTTAGATTTGGCAGAAATCTTCTTAGAGGCAGAAGTTTGACAGTGTGGTATTGATTTCACATTTTGTAATTCTCATCTTAATAAAAACATTTGGCCTTTGGACGATGGTGTTTTTAACTCTGCCCAGTGCAGAATGTGTCAGGGTGTCAGCTGAGATGGGTTTGAAAGCATTGCTCCTCTCAGGCCTAGGGGAGTTTTTTCCAGAGCTTCAGCTGGAAGTTAGATGTTTAGCAATTGCTTTTTGTTCTGAGGTGAGACACTAAAATGAAAAACATCTTCAATGGATTAATTGTAAATGAATGATTAGCAATGATAAAAATTTCCTGCTTAATTAGCTTTCAAAATGAAAACTCTGTAGAGATGATCACAAGCCTAAGGTGCCACTTTTGTTACAAACAGACGTCTCATAATTCATAAACTTTTTTACTTTGTGAAGGGGAGGAAGAGGAAGCTTTTCTGTCCCTCCCACCTCCTTTAATTATTACCTGTACCAGCATTAGCTCATAGAAAATAGACCCCTACTGGTGAATGGGGAATGAGATTTTGTTCTGCCTCCGGCCGTCATGCAACATTCATCCTTTGGAGGGACTATTGCAAGCTTCATGCACTAATGCTTGCATTTTATCGGCACAAATTTTCTGCAGGACAGAGTCCTTCAGGGCTCTGACCTGTGTTGCTCTGGGGAACCTGGTGTGCTGGGGTCACTGCTGAGGTAAAATAAGTGCTTTATGCTGTTATTCAAGTGCTCATTATACCTTGGACCCCTTGGATTTCTCTTGATAAAAGAGTTCATATAACTTTCAGGTTATTTAGCTCTTTCTATTATTCCTTTAAAATGTGAAATAAAAGTCTCCTTTCAAAGAGAAGAATGGATGCACTTGCATAAAGAAAAGGTGAAATGAAACATCTGAATCACTGAGCTACCCAGTCCTACTGAACAAATTTCCTGCAATTTGTGATTCATGTCAGCATCTTCAAACCCATGTTATTTCCATCAAATTTATGATGCGTCCTTTTTCCTTCCTGCTTCTAATGAATTACATTCTCACTGCAAATTGGATCATCCAGCCTTCCACTGGCAGGTCAGAGATGTTTGTGTGGGTGGGGACCTTCCACAGCTAAAGGAAGGCACGGATTGTTCTGCTCTTGCAGCTCTGCATGTAGCCCTGAGCTCCTTCTGGCTTTCCTCCCACAGCTGAGTGACTGCTCCACACTCTTGCACATTCCCTTGCCCCTCTTGCTGATGTCTCATCCTTTGTGGAACCCCCTCCAGGCCTGTGGTTTCTGTCCCTGTGCGATGTTTCCAAGTGGGTGCTGCTTCAGCTTTTTGGCCCACTCACTTTCAGAACTGCCCCTGTGTTGCATCCTACCTGACAAGCAGAGAACAACGTGACTTCTCTTGAGCTTGCCATAAGGAAAAGTCCAAAAACCAAGCCATAGATAAGCACTTTGATCTCCTTCCGCAGAGGAAAATAGGGAGGTGACAATTAAGCTCAAATGTGAGCTTTTCCTGCTGCAGAGCTAATCAGGAAAGGCCCAAGTCTGGGGAAGAAAGGGAAAGATGGGGGCAGATAAAAAAGCTGATAATTTCTCTGTTTCTCAGCACCAAACTCATTCTTGCAGGAGCACCTTTGCTGTGCAGCCATCTTCTGCAAAGGTAAAAAAGGCTTTTATTCCATTTTATATTAGATATAGCCCTTCAGTTTTAAAAAAACCCCGAATCCTGGGTATTTTATAGCCTGAGCTATCCAGGGGTTTGAGTCATAAACTCACCTCCCACAGCTGGCTGTGCAACGTGCTCCTGGCATGTTCCTGCCTTCGTGCACACGGCATTACCCATCCTCACACTGTCGAATGTGTGTGAGGCACCAACACAGCAGCTGTACACAGTGTGCTACTTCTCATCCGTGGAGGTTGAAATCTTAGCAGCTCCACGTGCCAAGGGTTGGGGTGTGGTTGATACTCCCCGTGGATGGGAATCAGTGTCCCTGATCTGTGCCATTATGGTCATTACCAAAGCTGCAATTATGCAGATCTACTTTGCCCCATCTCTGATGCCCTCCAGGGAGCTGTGGGGCCCTCCAACTCTGGTCTGCAGGGGCTGGATTCAAACGTGCCAGAGTGCTCCTGAGCAGCTCAGCCACCTCTGCTTTCTTCCTGCCAGTGCTCAAAAGCTGGATTTCATTTGAACATACCAGGAATTTGTTTCAGCTCATTTCCTGCAAAAGCCAGCAGCACACTGGGCTGAACACTCAGGGAAAGCGAATTTAAGCATGGCTATTCCACAGAAAGCCAGTTGTGAGTGATCTGTTTAATTTTAGGATTCACAGCGTGTGCTGGCCTGGGAAGTGGCACGGATCAGGGAGCAGAAGCCAGGCTCTGAGCTGCACGTGAGGAGGGTGTTTACAGAAGACTGTGCTGAAGGATGCATCACTGAAGGTGTTTGAAGATAATTTGGGATGGTGACGCCTTTCCAGTGCTACCTCCCCCTTGCAAGGGATAAATTCTCTCTCTCTCTCTCTCTAGGATTTTTATTAAGGGAAGAGTTTTCAGCAAGTGACTTCATTATAGAATCACAGAACAGCTTGGATTGGAAGGTACCTTTAAAGACCACCTATCCCAACACCCCTGCAGTGAGCAGGGGCATCTTCACTGAGACCAGGTTGCTCAGAGCCCTGTCCAGCTTGACCATGAGTGTTTCCAGAGACAGGGCACTTACAACCTCTACCTGTTCCAATGTTTCACCATCCTCATCATAAAACATTCTTTCTAATCTAAGTTGACCCTGCTTCAGTTTAAAGCCATTATGTGCCCTGTGACATTACCAGCCTCAGGAGGCTTCCTCTCTGCCCTTCCTGCCTGTGAGGGGTGATGAGCACCAGGAGCAGGGCTCTGGGGCTTTGTTTTGCTACTGTGGGTGGTGTCAGCTCTTCTGTGCTGTGGTCCAGAGGTGCACAGTGTGGGCAACTTCTCCAGCTCCTCTTCTCTCTGGTTCTGTTCCCCGATCCAGTAGATTGAGCATTATTTTCCTTCTTTTCTGGTTTCCTGGCTTCATGCAAGTCAAGCCCTTTTTCTGAGCAGTGGTTTACCGCTTACCTGTGCTGCAGATCATAATACCCTGGACAGTGCAGGAGATGATGACATGCCTGTGATGTGCTTAGCAGAAGCTGTCTCAATTTTATGAGTAGAGTTCATTCAACTCATCAATCACAACCATAATTACCAACAGTACAAATCTGTTTGACAGCAGCTTGTTCACCAGTTTTGTGTTCCTGGTGCAGCCTCTTTACTTCTTAAATTATCAGTGAGAGGGTAACTGTGTTCTGTTGTGGTTTCAGCAGCAGCAGCAATAAGCAAACATTTCTTTTTCTTCTTCTTTCTGCACAGAGCTGTCAGTCCAGCTCTTGACCTATATTGATCACCCTCTAGGAACCCAAGCACAGGCAGAGAGAAGAGCACAGACACAAAAAAAACGAGGGAAAACCAGGAGAGTGGTTAACATGCTGCACAAGATCAGAGGATTATTCATATTGGTGGAAACCTCGGGAGGTGTGTACTCCAGAACGGGTCAGTTGTGAATCCAAACCAGCGTACTTTGGACATTTTGCTGGGGGGACTTGAAGTTCTCCATAAAGAGAAATTTTACCAGCTCTGTGGACAAGCTGTTCCAGTGCTCGACTATCCTTATAATAAAGTATTTTTCCTTAAATCCAGCTAGGATCTATAATTTCAGCTCATTTCTGTTGCTTCCATGGACCAGGATGAAGTGGGGCTCTGCCTCCTCAGCAGCCTCCTCGTGGGTACTGGGCGTGTGCTGTTTGTCTCTGGACCAGGGTCAGTATTTTGCCACTGAATTTTGGGGTACTCCTGGTCACATCACCTCCCTATGTTGACGTTTCTCATCTGTAATGATGTCACAATGATGACACTTCATACAATATTCAGAGTTCCATGCACAGTTTGCCAGAGAGGTTTTCAGAGCAGGAAATGTGCCTCATAGCTTCACAACAACCTCCAGCCACTCCAGACTCTGGAGTAGCATCCACAGTAGCTAAGTGTGCCTCTAACTTTTTAGCTTTCCTTCATTTGAAGTAAATCCCCACCAAGAGAGATAATTTCAAGACTGTTATATGTATTTCCACATGTTCTTTTACAACACACATACTGTAACATATATGTATTGTAAAATACTGCCCTACTAAATAGATTGAGGAAAGTTGAAAAATTTATGTGGCCACAGGAGCCCACTTTCTCCCAGAGGTATAATATCTCCTTTTGACTTAAACAGCAGGAAGGTGCTGACCGCCTAACTGGAGGTCCAGGGAGCTGACAATAATTCCTGCCTGTCGCAAGAAGGTTTCATGTGTCTTTCTTGCATGTCAACTGTGTTGTCCCAAAGCTGCTCAAAAATTTCTTGCTTGCCTTGCCCACAGAAAGTGTTTGTGGTTGTTTTTTGTTTGTTTTTTTTTTT
>VYZQ01011731.1:0-26686 GCA_013400655.1 Mystacornis crossleyi | reverse complement strand
TTTTTTTTTTTTAATTGGAATGTGTCATAATGAAGATTTTCCAAAAATGGAGAATGTTGGTGAAATTAAAATCTTCATTTGATTTTTGTAGGAGTATATGGAAATGCAATTATTTGGTGAAACTGCCAGAGAGTCACATGGGAGTTATCCTTTGGAGAATAAATCTAATTTCCCTCATGAATCAGACTCCCTTGTAGTATCATTTCTAATGGGAAACCATTGGCAAAAAATATTTATTTTGAAGTCCTAATTAGTGCAGTTCTCCTCTGACCAATTAAAAGCAAACCCCTTCAACAGAACAGAGTAAACAAATAACATTTCTTCAGAAAATTGGATCTTGACAAAAGTCCTAAACTATTTAATGATAAATTCAAGTCTTGACAGACAGTCTAGATGAAGAAATAGATGAAAAAACCCAGTCTGCTAAGTTGTGTTCTGAAAGTTTTATGTCAATTTGCTGAAACTTTAGGAGTAAAGACTCTCAGGAGGGGCAGTTCTGAAGGAAAAAAAATCAGTTTTTGTGTGAATATTGAGAAATACTCTGCAATCTGCTCAAATGATTGAGTTTCAGAACTATCAAATATTTGTATCAAATCAATTATGAACAATGTAGAGATCCCAGTTTATTTCCCATGTCATTTCACTTCATTTGAACCAAGAAATAAGTTTATGAAAAGGATGATCAGCTCACCACTGGGGAAGAGGACAAGAAACAAAACCTCATTTACCACATTAAGACTTTGGAACAAATTGCTCAAACAATCTGGAAGTTTTTATAAAAAGAGAAGCAGATTTCACTCAGGGGGTAACTGAAGCACCTAATACAGTTGTATGAGGAAGAAGTGCACTGAAACTTGGAAATGCTAAAGACAAGAAAAGGTTGGAGGGAGAGGATGATTTTCTTCTCTGTTGTATTCCATTGAAATCTTTCAGATAAGTTAAAAAAACTTTCTTAGGCAGCAACATAATTTAACATTCACCGGAAAACCAGTAGGTCCAGGTGCTGAAAAGAAAATTATCCCTTCCCGTGTTCACACTCCTTCCTGCCAAGAACATACCTGACAGGACTCCTCCTGGCAAACTCTTCAGTGCCCACACTTGCGGAGCTGGACAAAGAAAGACCCTCTGGCAATTTAAGCACAGCTTTTCATTCCTCTCCTTTTCCCCCTCCCTGTGCCTTTCATGAGCAGGTAGATTACATTAATTATTACAGCAGCAGGTAAATCACAGGGAGCAGGGCTGGCAGGAATTCATGAGACCACTTGCTGCTACCTTTCCTCTGGGCAGCATCAGCATCATTAGGATGGGGCAGTTCAGCTTGCAAACTGTGCAAAATTTGCGCAGGTAACTTCTTCATCCCAACAGATTTCTTCCCTAGCAGTATTCCTGCACGAGAATTTTTTTGTCTCTTTGGTTGGGCTGGACTGAACCAAATCTCCAGAGAATGAATCACCCCCCAGACTCATGACTGTAGGGAAGGAGAGATTACCCCTGACAATGGAAAGGCCATAAGCCAAGGGATGTCTCCAGGCTCTCAAGGAGAGGTTGAGGAGAGAAACTGTTGCTGCCAGGCACACTGGGCATCACTGGGGACCCCATCTTCCCTTAGGGGAATGATTTACCATTGGAGATACTATGCAGGATTTGCTGAGGAAGGTGGAAGTGCTGGAGAGCAGGACAGAGAGAAGGGGAGAAAAGTGAGGGATGGGGAGCGTGTGATTACAGTTTTCCCTCTTCTCACAGTGCTTTGTGGAAATACCAAACTAGATTCCATTTGGTGCTGTGCCCTGATGGATAAGGAGCCCTTCAGCTTAATCCAGGAAGGTGGTACAGGGAAAAGGCATCTCCTTTAACAACGCAGATCTCTGGAGGTGGGAACTGCCGACAGGGACAGCTCTCCCTGACCTGGGACTGCCGCTGCAGCTCCCGGCTGTTTGGCTTCCTGTGCGTCGGGGACATGTACATGGAGAGTAAACGAATGTTGCTGGTGAATTGAAGGGCTCCCTGATTCAATGAGGAGACATACCCCAGGTAATAGGGAAGAGATTTATGCCTTGTCAGAGCAGGCAGGAAGGAAATAATTCTGCTGGGCACAGATCGCTCCTTCCATCTACTGCCACTGCTGCAAGGCATCCTGGAAGAAATTCAGGTGTCCCTGAATGAAGCAAGGCTCCTCTCTACTGCCAGGGTTACTTTAGCAGCAGGTAGAATTGCTTCCTTTGCAACATTTATTTTCTCAGGTAATTTTCCTACACATCCCCGAGGGCACACTAATGTTCCCTGTTATGCTCAGCTACGCAGCTGATTGATCCTTGCTGGAGCTCTCCCTATACGGACAGCAACAGGGGTCAGAGCGGCACCCAATAACACAGAAAAATCAGCTGTACGAGACACTCAGCTCCCTACAGCCAGGAAATTTCTTTTCCCAGCTACTCTGCCTGAAACCCCATCACTCTGGCAGCAAAAGGATGGTGCCTTGTTTCCTCTAAATTAGGAGCCCTGAAAGAGGAGAAGATCTGGCATCTCTCCTTAAGTGCCCTTTTACTTCCCTCTGTGCTCTGGACAGTCAGAGCAAAGTGTGTCCATTACCCCGTGACTCCCAGTGGGCGATGATGGGATGGCACTCATTTCAACACTGCTGCATGTTCGTAAGTCAGAAAACATCTCCTGACCAGTTGCAGCATTTGTGGCCATTCCTAGCATTTATGTGCACATCACTGTGTTTATGGAGCAATGCACAGTTGTGAACGCAGATGGTTTGTTAAAAAAAAAATAGGAATGCTTCATTCAGGCAGTCGGGGAGAACTGATTTAACAGCACGACTGAATAGCCTTTGGGAATGCACAGTTTTAAAGAAGATTTTCTTCATGGGGCACAGCAGAACTGCCCTGTCTGGGACAGTGGACAATCTTCAGTGGGATTTTTCAGAAGTGCCTCAGGTTTGCCAGAAGGACGTTTCTTATCCTTAATGACCCATGCTGCTAAATTATTTAGGTGTCTTTGACAGTCTCCCGACTAATCCTAATGAAGGCCAAGTCAGGCTCTTTAATGAGCACAATGCTGCACTCTGCACCATTTGGGTCCTTGGTAGAAGCTGTGCTGCTCATCATGGGAGCTGATTAAATCTGTATAGCTCAACTATGCAGAGATAACTGTCCTGAATGTTCCCATTTTTCCTTCTGTCAAAAAATAAAAGACCTATTCAGTGAATATCCATCAAGGAAGGACAAAAATTGGATGCCTGATTGTAAAAAGGCATTTTTTTCAGCAAATTCCACTGGTTTAGTAGTATTTTGTACCAGCATGAACTAGGGGCAATGTTTATCAGCAGGGACTGCAGGTTTAGTGTTTCAGATTGCATTCCTTAATGCCTCTTAATTCTTGTCCCTTAAGGTCCAGCACACACCTGTGTTATTCACCCGCACTGTTTGCACATGGAGGAAAATTATACTGGAAGGTAGGAAATACAAATTTTGGGTTCAAGCGCAAGGGGAAATGACGTGCTCTGAAGAGTGGAGCGTTTCTGCCCCCCAGTTCTCAGCAGAGAACATTCTAGCAAAAAAAGCAGGACGTACTCCATGAAGCTCTCCTGCAAAATACTGACTCTGCAACCTAGATGTTGTTGTGCCTGCTAAAACTGCTCAGTGGTGTTGACTGTGTTATCACCTCCTGAAGGGATGGCTGAATTCCTTAGCTGGCAAAATCAATAAAAAGAATCATCACGGGAGTCTGTGCAATTCCCTCCTAACTGGTCCCACTGTTCCTGAAAGAGGTCAAGCACAGATCAGCAGGTTGTAGGTACAGGAGGAAGGGAGCAGAAACCAGGTTATTTTCTGTCAGCACTTCCAGAATGCTGCATCTCACAGTGAATTCCATCTGTGGCTAAATAGGAAACTTTCCAGACAGCAGATTTTGCCATCAGAAATTGCCATGTTTCTTGAAAGCAAATTCTTTTATGAGAATATGGTGGGTTTGATTTATTTTCAACGGGGAAAAAAATTGCTGTGAATAATTTTGGATCTGCCATTTTTTAAAAAACAGTGCAGTGTGTGCATGCTGCTCTTTCTGGCCTTAAATATCCTTTGTTTTGGTCTGAGAAGCAAAAATTTCATTTTCATGGTGGTGTATTTTAATCCTGCTCATTCTTCCAGATGTTACGGAGCAGTTTCATTTTAATATCTGTGGAAAACTCAACAATTAGCTTAAATGAGAAATTTATTCAGAACTTTCTGTGTCATGAAAGTTATATTCAGAATTTCGCTCCAAAAAAATGGAATGAAAAAAAGGATTTCTACAGATTTGGGCTTTCTTCCCTGCAGTGTGCTCCCAGCTTCCAGCTGACAGCTTTCTTTGGGGCAGGTTGAGGATGGTTGTGCTCTGCAAGCATCATCGTCTACTCATTCTTTTGTCTGTTGGAGGCAGGCACCACACGGTGGTCACAATTTTCTCAAAAATCACCTTTCTTTTTTCCTCTCGTTGCTTGGTGTGACAGCCAACATGTGCACATTTGGGTTAAAAAAGTGCTCTTGGGAAGGCAATTTTGAAGAGGAAAAGTTCACTGTAGGCTTTTAAACAGAGAGTTGCTCTTCTCCGGGAGCCAAATTCCCCAGATCTGTCAGGAGAGTGGCTTGGGAACAGGGAGTCTGGCTTGCAAGGGGGTTACGGTCCGGGGGGGTGACTGGGGGACCTTCCAGGGTCTCTCAAGCCCCTGGGAAATGCCCTCTTAGGAAGAGAACTTATAAAACTGGGGAAGAAAGAGACAAAATGGTGGGAGAAAAGTGGGCTCTGAAGAGGAGACAGCTGGCTAAATTTTCATGTTGCCACTTTAAATTCCAGTCACTTTGTTGCTGATTCTGCCGTCCATCATCAAAACGGAATGAGAGCAGAGAACCATGAAGAGTAAATTTGTTATATTGATCTTTCTCTTATTTTCTTTCTTCTTTTTTCTAATCCCGTGTGTAGGCATGGCTGGTAATAGAGAAGCTGTCAGGCACCTGCTTTGACTCCCAGTGGTAGATGAGAACAGTTTTCTTCCAGTTATATGGATGCTGTTTGGATTGCTCTGTGCTAAGATGGCCCAGGAGGAGAAGGCCTGTTCCTTTCCTAAGGTATCCATTTGGAGACCTGAACCTCAGCTAGATGTGTGTGATCTTAATGAAACTCCTACCAGGCTTGCACGGGTCTGTCTTCTAAGGCCGGAACTCAGCTCTAGAGTTTTAGTGAGTAGATTTTTAGGTTGGTTTCCTATGGAATGGGAGTTAGTTCGTAATGTTTGTGTACTGGCACAAGCAGAGCTGTGTGTCTCAGACCTGTAATTCTGAGCCTCTCTTCAGCAGGGTTTGACAAAACAGTAGGGAGCTCCAAGGTGTTAGGATAAAGGAGAGCAAAAAAAATTCTTTGCTGTGAGAGTGGTGAGCCACTGGAACATGTTGCCCAGGGAACTTATGGATGCCCCATTCCTGAAATGTTCAAGGCCAGGGTGGATGGAATGTTGAGCAACCTGGTCTAGCGCGAGGTGTCCCTGTCCATGGTGATGATCTTTGAGGTCTCTTCCAGTCCAGGCCATTCTGTGATTCTATGATCCACCAGTGATAAAAAATTACTCATCTCTCATGTGCAGAAAGGGATTCTCTAGGTGTTCACAGTCTGGGGAGATTTTGAGATGGAGATGGATTGCCTTTCTGGTCCTTTGTGCTCAGCTGTAGCTCGTTCCAGGTATAGTGTCCTGCCCTCCCTTGGAGCAGAGTGTTGGAGAGGATGAGCAGGGAAGAGCTAAGCAGTAGCATTACTGAGTGGTAACACATAAATGGTGCACAAGGAGGTCATTTGGTGGCTTGATTACATTGTGTAATTACCTCCAGGAGGGACAATGTCAGCTGCTAAGAGACTATTAAATTCAACTGAGAAAGACATGCTAGTGCCTTTTTTTTTTTTTTTGGTCTTTTTCCATCTGTTAAAGTTTATTTCATACCTTCACTAGTTTTAAAACATCTATCAGTAGTCTGTTCAAATGCTGGACCTGGCCCTGCAGCGCAGGACTCAGCAGGTACCAGCTGGAAAGTAAAACGTTATTGATGGACAGGGAAGGGAATTGCAGCATGAAGTCTGTTTCCATTGCCCCCTAGGTACACGAACACATCTCTGTGCAGGGAGGGAATCAGTCCTGGGGTGAACCTTGTGGATGTGTTCGTGGGCTGATGTCTGCTCCACTCCCAAGAGTCTAAGGTGGAGTCAGGACTCAGGAACAACAGAAGTGAACTAGAAGATTAAACATACCTAAAACTCTGGTCAAAAGGTATCAGATTATGTGTTATGTGTTCTCTGGGTTATTATTTTCTCTAGGTGATTATTACTCAAACTGGTAGTAGAGCAATGTTTGGAATACAAATCTATTGGTCTCTTGATGCCATTACAGTCTTGATCAAATTAAAACTCGGTGACAAGTCCTTAATTATTTTCCCCCAAAAAGGTTCTGTCATGTCCCCATTCCTGCCTGTGTCTGTTTTCCAAATTTAGCAACATCACTTGAATTATTGACAACCGAATTATTTCATGTCTCCCACTTCTCTGACAAGAGCATGATGGGTATTGACAATGGGCCATCAATCTTGTTTTAAAAAGAGCTGTCAGTATCAGTCAGGAGAAAGAATGATTCAAGGACTTCCAGCAAAAGATGAAAAAACCACTAAAGAAAGGCCAAGTGAAATCTTTCCCTGGTGAAAACCTCAGGTTGTAACCAGAAGCTGTGTGCTTTCACGATTCCTCACCCAGGCATTGTTCTGGTTGCTTCCAGATAAAAGAAGCTGCTACATCTTGGATTCATGATGTAATTTAATTGGTGCCCAGATGGATTTGTGAACAGTGTTTTAGAGCCTGCATTTGAATAAGCATTTTTATCTCACCTGCAAGTGCTTCAGACAAAGTGCAAATGCAATGAATAATAATGACACTGGCTTCTGATCACCCCATGCCGTGGAAACTCATGAATTAAGTGTTCAGTGGAGGTCAGAACAGATCAAGGGAGCTAAACTCTGACAGGAGTTCCTCTGGGGTGTAGTGATTTTTAAGCGTTTAAAAGATATTAATATAATTCCCCCATTTTATTTTTAGCACTGATTTTTATCAAGAAAAGTAGCCAGCATGGGGAGAAGAGACAGGATATGGCTACCAGGAAAATAGAAAAAAAAATGCATGGGAGACCTAGGGCAGCAATTTGGTTTTCTGGGGGAAGAAGTGCTGCCCACCAGAGCTCCTGCCAGGGCTTCAGCAGCCCCTCGGGGGTTTGGCTGCACCCTTTGGCCCATAGGGTGTACCAGGCTCATTTTTTTCCTCCCCAAATCTGGCTGGGTATATCCTGGTACCTGCTGTGCAGAGGCAAACACCTGCCTTTGCTTGCAAGTGAGACATCCATGAAGAAAAAGGAAAAACTAAACATGGGAAACTCTGATTTCAGAGGCAGACCAGATCTGAGGTTTGAAAGTTTTGAGCAGGGTGGAGGTGGGGGAGCAGCTCTGGTTTCTATCCTGTCCCACAGAGCACGGGAATGATGGTCAGAGAGCAAAACCAGGAGGTTCCAGATAGCAAATTAAGGAATCCTGGTTTGTTTTCTTCTCCTTAAAAATCACAGCCAATTCTGTGCTATAGGATCTGAATGAAACCACATATTTTTCTGGCTCCTACTGTGTTTTTGACATATTTAAGAGTCAAAGCTAGACAGATGAGGAGCCTGGGTATTGGGAAGCCCAGGGCTGGACTCAGGTCTGGAAGAAACTTTATCTGAAGACAGATTGTCAAACAGCTGCTTCCTAAATTTACTGCTGCTGGCTTTCTTCTTCCCCAAAACCCTGACGGCAGCCACTGTTTGAAGTTTGCTTGCCAAAACACACACACACACACAAATATGCATATATGAAAGCACCACATCTCCTTGCCCTTGGCTCATTTTTTGTACCTTCATGGCAGGACTGTTCGCAAAAGCATCCGTTAATTACCCTTCCTCCTTCCCAGGCGGCTGCCTTTGGACAAGGCTCATTGAAACAGAGCCAGGGTGAATTGAAGTCAATCTGCACACAGGGGAAAAGTCCCACTTCACTAATCCATGTGGCACAACTCCAGCAGAGACATTCATCTCAGTTTCTTGTCTCTCTGGGGAAAGAATGAGTGACAGATTCTGGAAAGAGCCTGGACCACTGAATTTTTAAAATCTACTTGCTTTTACCGTAGTACTGTCAAGCTTGTGAGTTCAAGAACAGGAGACAATTCCCCAAACTTGTAAGATGGGCACAAAGCTCATTGTCTTGTAGAAGGTGATAAATGGGCGTTCCTCTTATTTTTTGCCTTCTGGGTTCTGAGGCTGAAAGTGCAGGATTACCAGCTCTGCCCCCAGCACAGATCAGCTGGCATGAACAGAAAGGGGGTAACTGCTGCAGAACGAATTGATGCTTAGGAAGGACTTTGGGCATATGCAGATGTGATTCATGTTTCCTGTGGTCCATAAGTACTACGAGTTAAAGAGAAAATGCTCTCTAACATTGAAACCTGTCCACAAGAACCCTGGTAGAACTCTCAAGACACCACATTACAATGTCCAGTCCAGTGTGGGATGAGGGAAGGAAGGCTTTTCCAAATGCTGTAACATGTTCCTTCTCTCATCTGTCTATGGCTGAAGATCTGCCCTGAAAGGACAGAAGAGGACAAAGGTCTGAGCCACTGAATTAAAGAGGGACAGCAGAGACTCAAACAGGCAATAGAGAAATGGGGCTTGACAGAATCTTGCTCTGCCTCAGAAAGCTCTGGCTGTGACTGGGTTTGGACACCAGGTGCATGGGGCTGATACTGTTGTAGGTGTAACCAGGACGTGTTTGTGTTTCGTAAAAGTCTCGTAAGAACATCCAAAGAAGGCGTATGTATAGATGTGACCCTTAACATTTTGTAACATTAATCCTAAACCCCTGGTGATTCTGAGTGAGTTGAAGCATGTTGTGAACTTGCACTGTGCACACAAGGTAATGATGGTCAGTGGTCGATCTCGCTCTGACCAGTCAGATTATTAGAGATCCAAAGCACCACAGTAGCTACTGTATTACCTGGAAGTGTCTCAGTCCTGCCCGTAGCATGTTCATCTACCATGTGGCAGCCATCAGTGGGACCTGTGCTAGCCAGACTCTGGCCAGTGAGTGGCAGGTCACCCTGCACAAAATATTGCTGCATTTAGCAAGTGCCAGGTGTGGGGCCTCTCAGGAGATAAATTTCCCAGGCTGCAGCTTATGTTTGTTAATCAAACACTGTTTTCTGTGAGATAGCCTATATTTTGAGTACAGGGAGCAGGGCTGAAACTAAATAGTGCTCATTTGCTTTTCAGTGCTGAAACCTTCCTCTTTCCTCCCTGCCTTTTCTTGCCCATTTACCTGTGATTTTGCACCTTATATTCCCAGCTGTCACCCTGTTTGCCCCTGGCAGGATTGATCCAGACTGCAGTGAGGTTTCACTTCTCCTCTGAACTGACCTGAGTCCAACCTCTCTGTTTTCATTGGGGTTGGATGCTGAGGGTCAGGGCCCCTTTGATCCTAATCATACAGAGGGACAGGGCTGTAAATCTGTCACTGCCTGGAGGTGTGTACACTGTGCTGGCAGCAGCCTTGATCTGACACACCAGGAGCAGGGAAAATGAGTGATGCCCAACTTGACCTCTCATCCTTTGTATGCCGAGGCCTTGAGCTGATGGGTTCAAAAGCTGGAGGGAGATGGTGGAGTTGTGGACAGCCACACCAACAGGTTGAGTTGGGCAGGTAGAGAGAGAAGGCAGACTTCTCCCCACCCCCCTCACTTCCTTTTATGAAATCACCAGATCATGCAGCTGTTGAGCAGAAGAATTTTGATTTTTACTTTATTCCTCTGTGATGTTCCAAGCGTGATGACCCACATGAACAGATGGATAGATACTAGGATGGCCCCAGCAATTCTGGCATGCTGATACCTGCCAGATGGAAATGTGGTCCAGCTCAACAAAAATCACATCTTTTCACATCCAATCTGAATGCAGCTCTCTCTGTTGCAAAAGCACGGTCCTCATCTGGGAGGTCTGAAGGGAGTCAGTTGCAGTCAGTTTGGCAATGGAAAAGCAGAGTTTCCAGGGACTGTGTGGTGTTTTCCCACCTGTTACTGTTGGATTTTAACTTCAAGGCCATGCACAGTCCCCTGGCAATGCCAAGGCACTGCAGACTGGTTCTGCACGGAGGATTGCACGTCTGCTGAAGCCATCAGAGCGTGCAAGCAAGAGGATGAGGCACGTGTGTGCCACAGGAGGAGACAGAAAGTGACGGTGCAAAGCTTGCCAAAGTCACCCCTTACCAATTTTTGAGTGAAGCAGGGTGAGTGTGCAGAGTTTGTCCTCTGGCTGCAGTGGGTTTGAAATTAGGAACTGACTTAATGGTTTGGTGCAACTTTTTTTGCCTCCTGCTTTCTGAATTCTAATGCCTGTTGTGGGTTGTGGCAAGAGCTTGGAGAGTGACAAGGTGCAGACAGCTTGTGATAGAACAGTCCAACTGTTCTCAGTAATCCTTCTCTGACTCTATCTCAATAATCCTTTACATCAGCTAAGATTTCTGAGTTTCGGCACTTGAATTTCACAGCCCTGTGAGTGTCCCACCATTCTCCCTGACTGCACCATCCCTGCAGTAAGGTTGTCTTCTCTTGGTATCCAGGCAATAGGTGATCTCAGAGAGGTCCCTGGGGATGTGGGAAAAGCGGTGCAAGGAACAAGTAATGTCAAGATAGGTACAAGGAACATCTGTGGGAGGGAATCACTTTGCAGGTTTTGTGGGAAGGGAGGGATTGTCTGCACACACAGGAAAACAAGCAGGTGTCCCGGCTGTTTCTCTAAGCACAGAAGCTGCCGGTGCCAATGGACCATCAGCCCTCTAAGAACAGGATGAGAGAGTGAGCAAAGGGTTCCTCTGTGGCTGCTCTTGTAGGAAAACGAGCAGGTTAAGACTGTGGCACATTCTGCAAAAGCTAAATGCTGCTGTGGCTCTGATTGCCTAGAGTGAAACTATTTCTCTGCCTTCTGTTTTTTTCACCTGGCAACTGATAGGTAGTGACTGGAAATGAGGAAAAAAAGCCTTTTCTCTCTTAAAAACAAATCAAATTGTGTTCTTGCAGATATGAAAGAAAGTAATTTTTCTCAGAAGCTTATCTTGCCCTGAATGGAAAGTTGAACTCCTGCACAGCCTGGGAAGCACGACGTTCTCCAAGCTCAGCCTCTCATTTTCTCTGCCCCTCCCCAGATTGAAAAGGTGCTGCTGCAAACTTCCCCGGGTTTTGTACACTGTACATAACTGAACTCTAGCTTGAGTCAAAAGCCAGCTGTTTGCCATCACCGTGCAGAGGTGAAAAACCTCTTCCAGACCCCTTGTCACCTCTTAGTTATTAGACAGCACAGTAGCTGCTGCGTCCAGAAGTTTGGCTTCGTGGGGCACGTTGATTAATTGAATTTCCATTTAACTCCTCTTTTAGGATTGTCTGCACAGCCACTACAGCTGAGTGGGAAGTGATGTGCCCACTCAGCAGAAATGTCTCCCTGATCTCTGAAATCAGTTGCTGCAGGGCGAGGGGAGGTCACTGTGCTGGTTGCCATAGTAATGAGCCACCCTGCAAAAACCCACATATTTTGTCTGCCTTGTGAAAAACATTTAACCCACCAGAAATCTCTGAGCCAGGGGGTATTACAGTGAAACATTTAAAATCCCTGTTGCTGGACTCATTGGCTGAAGGGATGGGAACACTCCAAGCCTAGATCAGGAAAGGGAGTGCTTGAACAAGCACAGGTGCCTAAATGCCCTCCAAACTGGGGCCTTTGGAACAATTACTTCTCCCTACAAGAGTTCAGGAGCAGTAAAATTCCGGGCTTCTCATCTGTATTCATACTTCAGATGGGCTTTTTTTTTTTTCCCTTGAGAAGCAAAGAGAAGGAAGGGAAACATGGAAATAGAGCAAGGCAGTTCCTCTGCTGGTATCTCTTTGAGCTGCTCCAGAAGAAACAGTTCTCTGACACCAATTAACTCTAGCAGGGGATCTGCTGATTTTAAGTGGAACATCAAATCTCATTGAGACAGAAATAACTCTTTTATGCCTAGCTCAGTTCTCAACACTATCAAATTCTGGGCCTGGACTCCTGCCAGGTCTTTTCAGAAATAATGAAGTGATTGTTCTTACCTCCAAGCTAGAAAGACTTTCAACTGGGGAAAAAAAAAAGCATACCCTGCATTTGTTACAATTTTATCCTTCACTTTCATTAAGAAGTCATTCCTGGGAAATATGCTTATGATTGTTCAGTCCATTGAATTATTTTCACTTGGTGTTTTCTTTTTTTTTCCCTTGTCTCCTACAGGACTGAAAATTGGACTATGATGAAGGGAAACTTACTTGAAGGCAAGCCAAGGAGGAGCAGAGAAATATAGCAAGCATGGTGATGGAGAGACCCACTGGAGCAGGGAATGCCAAGGGGAAGGTAAAGAAGCAGCTGATTTATGACCACCTGGTGAGGAGACAGATGGAAGATGGTCTGGAAAGCTGTTGGAGGAATGTCCTGTGGATTATAAACGAAGTAGAGGGACGCAGGGGAACTAGGCACAAAGCAAAGGCAACAGAAGCCAGTGGGGGCTTTTTGGAATAAAGCTCTGCCACAGCTTTGCAGCTGGAACCTTTTTCCTCCAGGGTGAAAAGTAAAATCCTCAATGCTGCCATACTTGAGGAGCTCCTTTTGCTTCTGCCAAGTTAACCATACCAGAAGCAAAACAAGCAAGATAAGAAGAGAATTTCCCTCTTGGTATTTGAAAATGAAATATTCATTGCAAACATCTTCCCTTCAGTATAAAAAATGTAAAAAAAAAGATTGTGCAAAGTAAATAATCTGTTCCTTGTTTCTTCAGTGTTTCACTGAACTTAGAGAAACATTTTGGTATTTGTTGGAAATATTAGGACTATTCTGGATAAGGAAGGGTCTGAATACACTTCTAAATTTTGAGTGCCAGCAATGCAAGAGTAAATATTATGGCATTATTAGTTATTTGTTCCTGTTCCCTCTCTAACCTAAGACTGGGCCTGAAAGCAAGACTTCAGGGATGGCCAATTTATGGAGTGAGTGAGACCGGTGAGAAAATGAGAATGGTTCAATTAAAATACATGAAACATTCCGAAGTGATTTTCAACACCCACATAAGCACACCAAGGGTGAAATGAAGAGGAAGAAATCCTTCAGGTCTATCTTGTGTGTGATAGGAAGTTTTGAGATATATCATTAAAGCACACTGACTACAGGCCTTTTCAGACAGAATGTATTTAATATGTGACACAAGCAAGGGAAGCACTGAATAATTCAGACTGGAGAGGACCTCTGAAGGACTCTGGTCTGCTCCTCAAAGCAAGGCCAGGAAGAACAAGTTGCTCATGGCTGAATCTGTTCAAGTTTTTAATATTTCCAAGGATGAAATTATCTCATGTCTCTAAACTTCTGTTTTCAAGTTTAACCACTGACTGAATGAAAAAAACTCAGGCTAACAGAAGACAAAAATGAGATTTCGGTCCTGTGGTGTGGAGTGGTTGGCACTGAGGACTTCAAGTCCTTGACAGAATGATGTCGCCTTGGTCACCATGAGTTCCGTTCCTGGAGCACATCTTCTGTCTGGTTTGGTATGAAAAGTATCTCTCCTACAGGCTCCAAATGTGACCCAAAGCCCAGTGAGAGGGACAGCTGGGGGATTTCATCAGACGTGCAGTCCTGCCTTGGACTGTGACCCCTGTGTGCACGTTCAGAATCAGCTGTACCCTCTCCCCTCAGGAAGTGTTCAAGGCCAGGATGGATGGGGTCCTCAGCAACCTGACCCGAGTGAGTGCCATCCCTGCCCATGGATCTTTAAAGTCCTTTCCAACCCATACAGTTCCAGGATTCTATGATTCTTTGATCATATGCTTTATAATTCAGCAAATTCCTGAGTGCTTTCTAGGGGTGGGCTCATAAAATCTGATCTGGGACTCTCCCAAACCCCTTCCTCTCCGTACTTGCTTTGCTCCCACCGGGGCTGTGACAAGAAGGACATTTCACTAATGCTTCAAAATAAACACAGAAAAGACTGAGAGGAAAGCAGTGGGACTCCCAAGACAGCCCACTGTTTTGTCCTTTTGAATCTAATTAGGCTGAATTTTTACCATCCTCAGCACGGCGTTTTCAGAGGAAAAACCTCTGTTGCAGCAGAGACTGGAGGGGGACTGGCTTAATTCCATCCTCAGCAGCACAGAGATACTTTGGCATCTTAGTAGATGAAAGGCACGAAACCTATTTATTCACATGGTTTCCTATAGAAACAAGGGTACTGTGATTTTTTTAAAATCAGTATCTGTCTCGCTTACTCTTCTCTCCATCCCTTTTTGCTGTTTTTGGTAGTTTCCACCAGATTTACCAGTAACTGAGAGATTACAAAGGTTATATGTTCATACAGGTTTTCCCTCCTCCTCAAAGAAATGACCTTGTAGGAGAGGCATTGCCAGAATTTTCGTGTTTCATGTGAGTGAAACAACCAAAACATGAAGTTCAGCCATATTAGACAACAGAAAATCCTCAGAGGAGAGATTAAACCTGTTGGCAAGGTGCTCACACTCCCACATAAATGCCATTAGGATTTTTTTTTTTTTACCTCTCTTTACACAGCCTCGTTTAGCTGACAAGAGGAACACCAGGGATCTCAGTGCTTTGGGATCAACCTCAGTACCTCAGTAACTGGATTTTCCTGTGCATTGCACACTAGGTGGAATGGCAATGGCAAAACACCAAAAAACAGCACACATAAATATCATTTGGAAATTAATCATTCCATTTCCTGAAAGTGATAAGAAAATTTGCCCTGTGTGCAAGTAATTTGCAGTCATTTATGGCAATTTGTAATATTTAAATACTAAGTAAATTAATTATTTGGCATTATTTTTAGTTAGCTGATTTACTGTAATTGCAATGACTAAATAAATCAATTACTTAAAAAAACCCAAAGCCCCCAGACATACATGGCAAATCAATTACTTAATATTTAATGGGAATTACTCGCTGTTACAGAAAACAACAGAGGCACAAATCCTTTAATGCCATAAGCAAAATTCAATCACTGTCTGGGAAAAGGGGTTTCTGTACAATATTACCTTTCTATAACTCACGAGATAATGCAATGAAATTGTGGGAATGCATGGAAATAGTGAGCCCAGATGAACTAGCAGGCATCAGGAAGAAAACAGCTGGGACCTGGATTTCTGCACCATCCCAGAAGGAGGAAACACCGTACCCAGTGAACAGCACCTGTGCCAGGAAAGTTGTGAAAACAGATGGTGCATGCCTGGATAAATACCACCTGTGCTGGAAAAACAAATCTGTTGTTTAGAGTCACTAAAGAAAGGTTGGAGAAGGTATTGGAGCCATTGTTGTGGCTGTGGGAGGAGGTTACTGTTATCCCACACCTTGGACGGGGTGGAACAAATCTGTCTCCTGTCTGCTCACCTCAGGGGGGTCTTTAGGAGATGCTTCAACAAATTCCAATGGGGACAGTGGGAGTCTGTCACAGCTTTTGAGCAAGGAAAGCATGGAAGAGCATGTTAGGACTGATCAGCCTGGAAATACCGTGATGGAGAAAATTTAGGGGTAAGGGAGGGCTGGAGGATAGAGGCTCCCATAAATGCATGAGGTGAACTACGGCAAGGATAGCCCAGGAGAAAACAGCTGGAGATGGGGCAGTACCCAGGGAATTTAATTATTTTCCTGAGCTCAGGTGATGTCTGATGAGTTTTAAATTGGGCTGCAGCTTCAGTGTTAGTCTTCAAAAGGCAGAGAGGAAGATAAATGGTACTGTGCAGCATGAAAAGGCAGCCTCATTAGGAAACTGGGGTTAGAGCCCATGAGAGCTTGGTTAAATTATTATCCACAGTCTCCTGTCCACTCTTGTAATCCAGTATTATGGTACGGGTGTATATAAATTAGTGTATCCTAAAATATGGCTGGTTAATTCATGAGCAGATTTAGCAGCAGCTTGTCCCATCACTGGTGGTGGCAAGTCTTAGCTTTAAGCTCAGGTACGGCTCCCTTGGAGCTTCTCCTGTTCCTGAAAAGCACTACTGATCACGAGACACGGGTGCTGATGGCAGGAGTTCATCTCCCATCTCACCTGCTGAATGCCTTTGGAAGGCCTCATTACCATGCAAATGGAGATTGCACACCGCCTAAGAAAAATGCATCTGTCAGGCTGCACATATTGATAACAGCAAATGTGAGCATAACTGGGATTTATAGAGCGAAGGGATTTCACCTGGGGCTGGTTGGACTTGTCCTGCCACTGGAAACAATGAGGGTTAATTGTGCTTCAGTAATTCTGACATCGTTCTGATGAACAATTCATCTCCAACTGGACCCAAAAAACTGCCACAGTACTGGGGAACTTTTGACCTCGAAATGGTAGAGGAGAATTTTGACAAAGAAATTGCAAAGCTGACAAATGGAAAGGCGCAATGAACGCAGCCGTGAAAGGGGGAAATGATGAGCTAGCTCAGCCATAATTTTGCAATGGATCAAGTTATCCTCTGACTTACATTGGAGTGAGCCTGTGATGATGCAGGCATTGGGATTAAAGACTTGATGGATGTTATTGCTCCAACCTGCCATGGGAAAGCAGCTGGAGACTGAGGGACCCTCCTGTTGGGTTGTGGAGTGTGATGATATGGGCACCCAGCTGGAAGTCCAGAAACGAGGTCTGTGTAGCTTGGGCTGTACAGTGGAATTTCTGCCTGGGAGGGTCAGGGCACATCCAGATCCAGAGGAAACAACTGCACTAAGGTTAGGATGTTGTGCTTTTCTTCCTCCATTTGGGAAGCCCACCTCTAGGCACAACTAGCCATGCCTTGGGCACAAGGAAAGAAGTCATCCAACTTTGCCAGAGACACCCAATACAGAAGGCTGTCCAACTAAAAATATTTTTACATCTTTCTGGATATTTTAATATGTTTATAGATGTGGTGGTACACCAGCATTTCCACAGAGTGATATGCTCTCTGCAAACTCTGTAGAATATATCTTTGACTGGAGATTACAGGAAAATAATTTATTGATCAATTAAAATTGACATGTGCACAGTGCAAGGCATTTGGCAATGCACATATATTGTATTTACCGAGGTAATACTGGCAAGAAGTCAGGGACAATTAACTTTGCTAAAGCCCTCCAGGGAAAAATAAAAAAGCAAGTTTATAATTTATACTAGAAATAACAGGCGAAGTCTGTGTGTGTTTAACCTGAGCTCCAGGATATACATTCCTTGGAAGTGCATAAATGGGTTCCCAGGTTTTATATCTAAACATGTTGTCTTGATATACAACTTGATTTTCACGCTTTTTAGACTGTTTGTAAGTGGTTAGTGCAGAACATCTCTGCCTGGGATTGCAAGGGATGTCTATACTGCTGTACTACCAATTTTCAGGGCTTTTACCTTCCCTGCAAAAGAAAAGCTAAGAGCAAGTGGTAGTGCAGTGACCAAAATTATGTCTGTGTTGGATAACATTGAAATGAACCCTGCAGAGGTCACAGGAAAACCCTTCAGTTAAGGCATTGGTAATTCCTTGAAGAATTACTTGGTATTTTTTAGTGAAAAATGGGTTTTGATTTAATTGCACTTTCTTATTTGTGTTTTTTTTTTTAATTTTTTAATGTCAATGAATGAATGTGTACTGAACACCAAACAACATGTTTGTGTTTTCATGTAGGGTTTTTTTTTTCCCCCCAGTGCTTCTCCTCTTCCCTCCTTCCTGCTCTGCTCAAAATGTAGTAGAAAAAAAATGTTGTCCACCTAAATATTTCCTCAAAAAATATAATTCTCCTATCAAGTCTATTTGTTGTCTTCCATCCCTGTGAACAGCAGTGGTGTATTTCTGTGTGAGCTATGTCACATATATTAAAAGTGAAGAAAAATGTGGGCCTGTGATTCTTGTCCCCTGTTCCTGACCCTGGGCTCACCTGGTGCTGTGGTGACTCCTGCTGTTGAAACAGGACAAGGAGGTCCTGATATTACTGATAACCAAACCTAGCAGATTGGTTTTGAGGGTTTTTTAGATCTCCTAAGCTCTTGTAGCATGTTTTAATAAGAGTTTATACAGCTTTGGTAGCAGCTTAATGCTTTTGGCATGAAAAGTCTCTAGCATATGCTTTGGCACATGCTACTCAATCCAAGCAATTTGTTATTGTCTGCTGTATTTATTTTCACAACATCCTTTGTTCCAGCAGTACAGTTCAGCTGCATCCTTCAAAAATGAAAAGCATAAAGGGAATGTCTACTGCAATATAAAGCCAAAGCATTTAACTCCACAGCAATGGCCTTTCCTCTGCTTTTCAGTCAGAACTGGGGACTCAGCACTGAAGAAAGTCATGGTTAATTAATTACTCCGAAAGATTCATCCCAAGCGAACATCTTTTCCTCTGCCACAGGAAATGTGGGTTTTGTTAGTGATGCTCTTTTCCATGAATTCTATCTAGCTGAAAAATAACAGCCCTAGATGTTTGAACACACCATCTAAACTAAGAATTGGTCAGTGGTCAGTTTGGGGCTGGAATAACTGAGGAGCAAAGCTGCACGGAGAATTACAGCTTTTTTATGAGAAATGAAGTCTGATAGTTTTGTGCTTTTCCAGTGACCGTTCAAGGAAAGAAAGTACACAATTCATTTTGATGAAGGGCAAACATTTTCTAAAGAACTGCTGCGGCAAAAAACTCATGTTACAGTGGCGGATACCCCAGAAGAAATCATTCACAGCCACCTGAATTCCTTTGCTCTTATCTTTACCGAAGTCATCTACACTGATTTCTGCCATTTCTCCAGCTAATCCAGCCTTTGCTAATCCTGTCCTCCAAAGTTCTTGGTGCTGTTCTCGACACAGAGCCATCCACAAGTTTTATGAGAGCACCCGCTGGGCCATATTTCTCTCTTTGCTTAAGGAATGTCATGCAAGACAATGTCATACTCTTAATAAATTCAAGACATATCTCATCTGCTGTCTCCTCTTTATCCACTTGGCTGGTCGCTCTGACAAGGAATGAAATTAGAAATGGTTTGAGAAAGTAGGTTCTTGAATAATCCATGTTGGCTGTTTTTATCAGTTTATTCCCTAGATGACGACAAAGATATTGTTTAATAATTTTATCTTCTGCCTTTCTGAGTATTAGATAACTGCAATTTCCTTGGTTCTTCATTCTCTCATGAAAGATGAACTCTTCTGCCTGCCTTCCTTGATTCCTCAGGCACAGAGAATTTACAGAGATAACCGGTGAAGGTGTAGGGGTCTTCTCACCCAACTACGAATTGCAAGAGGTAAAACTTCAGCTGTTCCTCAGGATGTCATAACTTCTCTAAATATTCTTTAACCAGGTGTTTTCTTATTTTGGTTTACAGTGCTATTTCTTCAAAAAATATGCACTAAGCACCTATATTGCCCTAAACAGGAATAATTCTCTTCTAAACTTTCAACTAGTACACTCAGAAAGGAGCTACTGGAAAAGACTGATCCCACACTACCAAAGGGGATGCAAACAGCCTCCTTATCTGCTAATGATTTGAACACAAAGATGCCCAAAATCTGAGATGAGACAAAGTCACATTCCCTTTTTAAGCGTTCCATGGGTCCCTTAAAGATGTGATCAAGGAGATATGTCTCCTGCTGGAGACGGGAAAGAGATGCCAGGACTGCTCACAGATGTAGCTACAGAAAACTGGTTTATGTGAGCCCAGCAGCTTGGCAGGTAATGGCTCAGGAAGTGCTTTTCTGCTTACTTGCCAAACATGAGCAACATCCAACATCTTAGAAGTGCTCGAGCTGTATTAGCAACACATACACATTTCCTTACAAAGGTCTGGAGCACCACCTCTGCTTGGTTCCTGTTTTGTGATTCCAACCACGTCACACTAAATACAGAGGCACGCACACTGCTTACAGGAGCAATTCAATGAACTCCCAGAGCTGTAATGTGAGCCCAGACTTCTGCCACAGAATGGCTTGTGAGATTTTTAAAAAAACAGCATGTGGGTTAATTTTTTTTGCCTGCCAAATGCCTCTTAAGGCTTTTGTCAATTTTCTCTCTCTTGCCAATTTTGGGCAGTGACAGCAAAGCTAAAAAACCAAAACATAAAACTTGCTATTGATTTCCAATACAACGGTTCCAAAGGAAAGGTCAGGAAGGAAAAAAGAAACACATTGGACAAAAAAGCAGCTTCACTGATGCGTCGTTGGTGGCACTTTTGAAGCTGCCCCAACACAAACTGACCTTTTATATCAACTGATATGAGACAAAGGTCCTGGAAGGGATGGTCCCTGCAGCTCATCACTCCTCCCTCAGGGATGAGGCTGAGGTGTGTTGGTCTTATATTTGCTACTGCATAACCAGCCCAGCCATGCCTCGCCACTAGACAGAGGAGACATGACTGTGGAAAAATAATCTGTACAGAAAAAGGGAAATAATGGATAGCATTATGTTACGGAGACAAAATAATAATGGGTAATACACGAAAGGCAAACAAAGTTCTTGCGATCTGAAAGTCAGGAAAGGAGCAATTTCAGCACCAATAAAGTTGTCATCATAAAAACATTTTATAGGAAGGGCAAAGAAAGGCTGGGATACCAAGGTATTTATGAAATCGGATGTAGAATGTTCTGCATCCATCCGTTAAATTCAGATGGATTTGTCACGGTTTTTGTGTTTTAAATCTTTGTGGTAAATAATTCAGGCATTGTTTCATTTTGTCTGCTAGATAGAATATGTTTCAAATTGGAGCCCAGTACCACGCTGTTTAATAGAAATCTTTGTGATGAAAAATTCTTCTGGTACTGACAACATCCTTTGCATTGAGAAATAAAGAAGGCATTTATGAAAAGCTGCTGTGTGGTTTTGATAGTAATGGTAATGATTATCTTGCAGCCTTTCCCCACCCTCACATTGCTACACGTTAACTAACTGACTAATTAAATAATCCCTTTTCCTGCCAAGGAGAGAGGCTCTGCATGCCCAGCTGAAGGAACCATGGCACTGCAGTCATGGACCGCTCACCACCAACCTGGAGTTTTGTCTCCTCTCATATATTATTTTAAGGTAGCTGCTTGATTCTTTGTGATGTTTTTTTGTTTCATTTGCTTTATTTTGCAGGCTAAACATGAAAGCTGGGAGTACTGGAGAAGCCAGTCTGAAAAGTGACACTCCTGGTTCAGAGTTACTGGCCACCCAAACCAGGTCACCGTCTCCTCTCAGTTCTGACGAAATGGTTCTTAGAGAAGCCAGGAATTTTCTTGGATACATCTCCAAAAGCCTGAAGACAGATTCAAATACTGCATCAGGACACCATGTTTTGTTTCTAGACCTGACATCTTTGTCTGCATGAAACCCAGCCCATGGAGATCTTCTAGAACTAAAAATTTGTTCTTCTCACTACCTCCATGCAAAGGCAGGATAAAAATTCCCTAGGGGATTTTTGATAGTGGAAGAGATAAAACAAATCCAACATTTTATCAGGTACATACATTTACAAGCCAGATAACTCCACACACATGGGAATAACTGGCTATTTGCTCATAGACCTTTAAAATCTGCAGAACAGGACCTGAATATGTTTCTCTGTAGCACCCAAATCTTGACTCCTTTTTCACAACCACACAGGCCTCACGCAAGTGCTGGGATAACTGGGTTTTGCTGATTGGAAAAATATTCACATTTTAGACAAGGCAACTTGATGTCCTTTTTTGCATTTTGGGGTTGACTGGGCTTTCCTGGAAACTCTGAGGTTTTATCACTCTGTTCACATTTGAACTGCTTTCTATGCTTTCACACAAAATAACTGTATATCCATAATTCCATTACTCTGCACCCCCCTCCCAAGGGTTTGGGATGCATATGTATACCCTATCACAGCATAGCATTGCTCTTTGATCTGCTAAAGATCTGAGTCTGCAACAGCAGGGAATTACACTCAGCTCTCTCAAATCCCAGGACTTCACGTATTATTTTAAGAAAGTTGTCCCTGGAGGAATTAAATAACCCCAAAGTGCTGCAGCAGAGCTAAATATTTACTAATAATGTTAGACTAACACACTGGGGGTTTTTTGCAAGGAAACATTGGCACAGAGCTGTGCTGGGAGCCACAAGTACATCTCAAGATCTCAGAAGAGTAAAGCTGGAGAATTTCGGGTGCCAGACCCGGTGTCAGCTGCTGTGAATGGCCAGAGCCTGTTGATGCCAATGGGGACATAACGCTTAACAGACTGAGAATTTGCCTCCTCTTGCCTGGTGTTTCTAAAAACCTTTTTGGAGCTCCCCAGATGCTTCAGCTGAATCTCTCAGGTTGAGGAGGAAAAAAGGTTTTTCAGTAGCTCCTGAAGGTGGATCCAATTTGTAGAAAATGCCAAACTGGAAATTCATGTATGTGGTGCAATTGATGCTGGCACCTGGGCCGGTACAAATTGGTGAGGATTTTCCCTGCTGACCATCCAGCTGCTCTCCCCAGGAAACATCTGCATTTCTGGCAACAGGACAGAGGTTTTTACCTGTGATTTGTGAAGGAAGGCAACATTTTTTTTTGGTCGTTTTCACACTTTCCTTTACAAGTGGGCAGTTTTGCATCTGCCTTGCTCCAGGCAGCATTGCCAGTCATTCGAAGAGAGGAATAATTCAGTGGCTGAAGGATTGTGGGATCTCCAATTGAGAGCACTTGCTGAGAAAAGCCAAAAGGAGAAAACAAATTTTACTCGCTGCAAAGGCTGTAAGGTGGGAAGAAATCTCTTCTTTCTTGCAGAAAAGGAGAAGGCTGTTTATGAAACCCTCCTGAGTCTTTCCTGCCACTGTCTGGTCTTGCTGAGACTTAGCATTTAGAGGAATCCCAGGCAGGAAAAACTCGCAGGAAAGGAGCTTCTCTCATCTCAGGGCACCCAGAACAATTCCCAGTGATGGTGTTGGTGGTCCAGGTAATACTGAACCCCCCAGCATAAAGCAGTGCAGAAGAAAGGGAATGCAGCATTGAGGGGGTAAATAATGAGAGAATGCAAATAAGATTTAATGATAGTCACTGTATGGTTTTATGGAAAATAGGTCTTGTCATAGAAATGCTGTTTTTTCCCCTCATATGGGCTTCTGAGTAAAGCAGAACAAAGGAATCACATGAACAAAAAAGTAATCTCTAAGCTGATGCACTGGCACATCTTAGAAGAATGTGGTGTCGGATGGCCAAAAATAGGACCTTAGAGGACCAGTCTGATGCTAAAAACACTTTTATGTTCTCACAAGGCTTTTAAAGTAAATATGAAATCATTGTTGATAATGTTTGCTATGTTGCTGTTGTATTTTCTCCCCTCTATCCACCTGCCTATATCCATGGTGTTTGATAGAAATCAGCATTTTTGTATCTTTCAAATCAAACCAACTTGGGACACAACACTGGCAAAATGCTGAAGGAGGGAAAGTGGCACAAGAGTGGCTGCTGACAGACACAGAAGGGTTTCCTTGGGAAAACAGGGCAAAAGTCTGCCCACATGTGTTATATGTTATGTTCTTGATATGCACAGTAAAATACAGGGATCTTTTTGGTCTGATTGGTTTTTTAGCCATGTTAATGACATCCTGCCCGTTGTAAGTAAAGCAATTAAGAATAATTAAGCTAACTATAAACACTGTGTAGTTCGACATGGTTGCAGTCGTAGCTTCTAAAGGTTTGCCTGTTTATATTAGGATTTTAAAGTGGAGCCATGCTACAGATAGGAAGGCAGGGAGGGACCATTATCAACATGACCTTGCAGGGATTAGGAGGGAGGTGGATACAGACTTCCTGGTAAAATGGCAGGACAGGCCTGTGGAGCATTTCAGGGGGTGCTCCGAGGTCACCTTCTCTTCTTGAACACCTACTATCTGCTTCTGCTGCCTCAGGTACATGCTCCTGATGCTGCCAAAGCCCTTCCAGCCCTTCTCAGCCACACCTCCTGTTGCAGTGTGTCTGGGAGTGAGGGGTCCGTGCCTGCCAGGAGCTGTGTGTCAGAGCTCCTCAGACAGAGATGCCTTTGCAGACCCATCTCTCTCATTTCAGCTGCCAGCTGATTGAATGAAAATTGCAAAGGCATTCTGACGCTGACTGCTGCAGCCAAGCGTTTCATGGCTTTACTTAGAGGTTCCAGTAAGTTACTGCCTGCAACATTGCTGGGAAGGCAGGGAGGTGATGGTAAAAATAAAAATTCAGTTTTCATCCAGGATGATTTTTCTTTGTGCCTACAGTTGTACATATATTTTCCAAAGGCAGGGGCACACTGTGGTTACAGGTGTTGTCATTTCCTTTGAGAACTGTTGGAAGTTTCCACACAGTTCACTTGCTGCTCTGCTTCTGAAGATACAGAAACGCTCCAAATCAAAAGTAGGACTTTTAAAGGTAAGTGGTATAAAAATTAAATCCCCACGTCTCTTCTTGCCCAGCTTTGGTACATTGACCATGGCATTTAGCCTTGTGTACTACTAGAGAGACTTTTCTCACAGTACATTTCCCAGTCATCTTGAGGGCTGAAAGCAAAGCCTAGTGCTGTCTGAGGCCTTCCACATCCTTAAGTTCAATCATTCATCAAACATTTTTGTACTCAGCAAAATGTGCGGCAGATGTCTTATTTTTCAACAAGGCTGTAGTAGACCTTGCAAATTCTACCCTGAATGACAGTCAGTGTGAAGGGTGGGACTGTGAAAGGGAGAGTCACCTCCCAGGAGATGGGCATAACTTATATTAAACAGGCGATTCTGGCGTGTCCTATGCGAGACAAGATGGGTGGCCTGGGGAGGGGGTTGGAGAATTTCTGCAGCAGACCCTTCTTTACTGCCCGAGCTGTAGATCACAGCCCTTTCTCCACCTCCTCGTCAAGGAGAAAAAGCAAAACCTCTCCAGCTGCTCCTGGAGGCTGAGCCTATTTTTGCAGCAGCTGCTCCAGATGTTTGCACCTACTCCAGTAGATGTGCCAGTCCTGGAGCAGAGAGGGGCCCTAAGGGAGAGAATATGGGCATGTGACTCCTGTGGGATGCCAGGCCCACAAGCCAGTGTGCTGGGGATCAAGGAGGAAAGGCATTAATTTCTTCTTCAAGCGCATGTGTTCAATGCCAGTGGCAACCTGGGTTGGCTGCCCCAAGGTGCTTGGTGGTGTAAAGGTAGAATGAAACCTCAGAAAAAGGCAGAGGAGTAGAATCTGAGTAAAGGAGATAAAAGCTACAAGCCCTTGGCGAAGCCATCTTTGTCCAAAATTTGTTTCAGCAGCTGTTTCCAGCAGCGGTTTGGCTGTGACGGGCGGTGTGTCAGCCGTCACCACTGCTGCACTGTTCTCTTTGCCTAAGTGAGAGTCAAATGTGGCAGGCAGCTCAGGAAAGAAAGAAGAGCCTGGTTTATTTATTCCACACTTGCCATCCCCATGGCTGAAGCCCTCCCCGAGTAACAAGATGAGCAGATTCAGGTCACTGCCACGATCACAAGCATCTGTTCTGACTAATGGCATAATGGTGTGGCCCTTTTGGCTGTGTGTTTGCGCGAGGCTGCAACACTTTTTGTGTTCAATCTGTCACCCGTCCTATCATTCGCAGCATCTCTCAGAGGAAATGAAGCTGAGACATTCCCCTCCCCAGCCTGTGGGCTGGAGCACGCTTAGCCCATAGCCCTTTAGGCATCCATGGGGACTCGTGTGGACCCAGGACTGGACTGACAAGTACAGCAGGGACACAGAGAGAACTTTGAGCCTTGCTGCTGGCCCACAGCTGCCCTGCTCCCCCCTCTCACTGTGCTTTGCTTGCAGCTCTGCTCAGCTCTGCAGATTCCCATGTGCCGGGCTGGCATTTCACACTCAGGCTCCCTCAGCAGCAGAGATGCGCCGCAGTGCTCCTTGGATGGAGAGTGGGGCGTGTCTCCAGTTCTGCTATCCCATTCCACACCCTTTACTGCGGCAGCATCAGGAGCAGGCCAGGCATGGCACAGAGTTCGTGTCCTGCACAGCACACTGGTGAGTGTACAAGCCAAACCCCAGTGTTGATTCAGCTCCTCTTAAACGCCTTTTATCTGGGGCACAATCTACATTCAGTGTGGAGGCTCAGTTGCTGAGAAACCTTTCTGAAATCTTGCTGGGGAGCTGGATTCTTCAGCTGGACCACTTGGCAAAAACCAGATTGGTCTTGCCCCATCGCCCCAAGAGGCGAGAAAAAATAGAAACTGTCAGGCATTAGCATCTCTATCTCCCTGTTGTGCCTCTTAAAAGGACTTAAAAAATACAGCTGCCTGTCTGAAAACACTGTCAAAGCCACAGAAGGAACTTGCCGTAAGATAAGCCACCACAGAGGGATCTTGAGCTACGTACAGATGGCAGAAATTTACAGCAGGAAGGTGCTGATTCCGGGCCTAGCAGAGATGAGGTCTGCTGAGCACATCCCGGGTGATGCATCCAGACAAAAATTACCACTGGGTCAAACTGTGGGAAAAGAAGCAACTGCTCATGCATACGCCGCCTCAAGTTATTGGGAACATTTGTGACCACCTCGTGGATACCCTGAACTAGGGCTGTATAAAGGTGGCACTTCCAGAAAGACTCCAGGATCCCCATTGCCCAGAAGCCCAGGGTGAAGAAGGAC
>VYZQ01011730.1:12832-38971 GCA_013400655.1 Mystacornis crossleyi | reverse complement strand
TATATATATATATATATACACATTATCATAGATGTAGAAACTAACGAACAACTACACAAGCTTAAAAATACCCCATTTTCATTTTCGTATTTAATTTTGTAGGGAAAAGTATACCTATTTATTGTAATCAATGATAAAAGAAACAGTTTATTAAAAGTCACCTATAATCCTTCTTGACATATAAGCCACTCCTCTGATCAACAACATGGATTTTAACCACAGGATGAGATATCAAGTGATCAATTTTAAGTCGATCTGATCGATGGATATAAACGCCCAAAACAAGATCATCGTCAAAACCAAATTTAGACTGAGTTGAAATTTCTGAATTCTTCATTTCCTCATCATTTTCTGCAGCAACTTCCGTGCTTTCTTCTAGAAATTGGAGCAAAGTAAATAAACTGTCACTAGTAGAACATAGTAACTTCTGTCTCAACTCAAAGCTACTTAAAGTAAATGAATTTTCAGGATTTTAGATTGATTTATCGAATAAAATCCTCAAAAATAAGCCTTAGAATTGGAAGAACAGAGGTACAATTAAGTAACTTAAGAAATATAAATAACTCAAACAGCTCAATCACTTCTGTGTTACTACTATGGACAAATATTTCTGTAGCAGCACAAAAAAAGTGCAGCAAAGTAGTACAGTATTGTAACATATTGTTGGCAGACCTTTTCTGGTTTTCTTCTTAACCTTCTTGGCTTTAGGTTTCTGCTTATCCATGCTTTCCTCCAGTTTCTGTCCTTCTGATGCAAATAGTGTTTCAAGTGGCTGACTTTCATTGCCACCTTCTTCTGGATGATGCTGCAGCTCAGAAAGGGACATTGCACTGCAAGGTAACGGATCGCTGTCAGCAACTGCAGTCCACTGCACATCTTGATACAATTACTCACTGCCATTATTAATCCACATGAAATTGTGCAACTCATCATCTGTGCGTCTTGAAAACATAACAGCCCTCAGCCCCACTAGTGTCTTGCCTTTTTCAGTGCTCTCCCCACTTCTTTTCCCCCTAACTTCCAGACAATTGCAGAACCATTACGTGAATACAGTTAAGCTAATACTCTTTTGCTGGATCAGGACTGTCACTTATCACTAAAAAAAAATCATGCACAAAACTATCTTAAGTTAGTTAAGAGTGAGTTCCACAGCAAACAAACACGAAATAGCAATGGAGGATATTTTTAAAAAAAGTTAAAAAGAATCTGTGAGCTAAATATTAATAATGACAGCCTTCTGAGAAAGGATTTGGTACTATTTTTTCATAACAGAATCATCCAATTAACCACTTGGAAAATATGAACAATTTATCAGAAAGCTTCTGCCTGTCTTAAAATGAAACATTTTGCTTAAGATTCACAGACACACCATATAGTTTGTCATGTTACCTTGTTTCAGCTTCACTTAAAACTGCTTGCTCTTTCTTCTTTTTCTTCTTTTTGCCCACTTCATTATTCAATGCAACTTCATGCCTTTGAACAGTGGAGGTAGATTCAGACATCTGTTCTTTAAGTTTCTTTCTCATTTTCTTTTTAATTGCATTTGCCTCTTCCTCAGCCACATGCAGCTGATAGGCTTGAATTAGCTGCTCTTCCTCTTCTAATTCAGTTACATTTCTCACTTCAGTCAAGGAATTTTTGTTCTTTCTATCACCTTCTTGATGAGGTACATCTGTTTGTGATTTACTTTTTGTTTTCTTCTTTGGAAAATCATTAGTCTTTTCTTCAAAACTCCCCAATTTAGCTTCATATAAATCTTCCTCCTCATTAAACTGTTCTTGTAACAGTGATTTCTTTTTCTTCCTGTTCGACTTTGGCTGCTTCTTCTCCTCTCCACTAACAACATCATTGTTTATTTTCTCTGCAATTGACGCTTTCTCTCTCAATTTATTTTTTGTAAATCTGGGGCTCTCTTCTTCAGGATTATATGTGTTGTTTATAATTGCTTCATCATTCACACTTTCCTTAGATAGATCAATATTATTTCTAAAGGTATCAAGCTATAAATGAAAAGAACATATTTGTACTAAAACATATTTGTACTAAACAGATTTGTACCAAACATAAAACATAACATAAAACATATTTGTACTAAAATTCATGTTCTAAGGATAAACACTGTACTTTAACTGTAGAGTATGAGAAATGAAGATTAAAACATATTGACAATTAAGACCCAACAGTGGCCAATAACTAAGGTCATGCCGATTTTTGTCTTTGATAAAACACTAATCCACTAAGCACAAGTAGTAGAATTATTTGAGAAATCCTAAACAAAAAGCCCTCATCTTTGACCTGGTCAAGAGTTTCTAAAACAACTCTGATACTCAAAAATAATCTCCTTAAAGGAATCTACCTGATGCAAAAACTGGCTTGAAATACTTACTAGAACTTGTTATTTATTATTGCCTACATACAAAAAATCATGGATTCATAGAATCGCTCAGGTTGGAAAACACCTCCAAGATCATCAAGCCCAATCATTAACATAGCACCACCATGTTCATCATGACACCATATCCCCAAGTGCCACATCCACATGCCTTTTGAACAGTTCTAGGGATGGTGACTCCACCCTTTCCTTGGACAGCCAGTTTCAATGTCTGACTATCCTTTCAATGGAAAAGTTTTCCCTAATATCTAAACCTCCTCTGGTAGAACTTGAGACCATTTCCTTATGATGAAAAGAAACCACAATCTCAAACTACAGCAAATTCCACGAATGTTAATAGATACTGCAGGCAGCACAAAGCTGCTTCAGCAGTTCAAACATAAATTTCTCACCTAAATAGCTTGTATGATCTCAATTCAGGCCACCTTTTCCACATGCTGTAATTACATGACATAATTAAACAGAGAGCAAAGATGCGAAGTTACAAAACAATAAAGCAAAAGCCAAGAGATTCAGAAAAACCCTCAGATTAGGACTCAAGCAGAGGTGGGGATACTGGTACAGATACTCTGAAACAAAGGACTGAGAGATATAAACAAAGAGCTGTCATCAATACATAAACACAGAACTGAGTTACAAAAAGGAGTCAGGCTGGAAAAGCAGCTCAGAAAGACAGGTCTGTTTCTGGAGTAACTCCAGAGAGTTGCTGACCTGAACCTGACTTTCTCAGCTTAAAACATGGAACAAGTAAGAAGGCTGTGTTTCAGAACAGCTCCGTGGCCACATTACACCAGGGCAGAGGGAGCACTCTCCCCTGCAAACAGCCTTGCTTGCACTACTGGCTTGAGAGGAGCGGGAGATGGGCGCCAGCCAAGGCACACACACGTGGGCTGACACTCGAGGTTCACACCGCAATTAGCCAACGCCAGGTCACATCACTGCCATTCATGTCCCAGAGCTGATCGCAGGGACAACACCTAAGAACCTTACACCTTTGCAAAAGGGCTTCTCAAATATGCATGAGTGGAAGCTGGCAACGAATCAAGTGAGTTTGTCATGGGCATCTGGAAACTTGTGTAACCAGATTTACAGAGGTACCTGAATTTCTGCCCATAATAATACAGGCACACCTTGAAAAATTAGGGATGGACACTGCCAGCCCACTGAAGTGCTGACATATACCAGTTGTAAAAGACCATTTACTTATAATTGAATTGTTAATGAAAGTACTTGTGAAGCTGACTTGTTGGGTGGGATGTTTAAGAAAATCTTAATGTACTAGGAAACCAATTTTACCGCCATTGCTTGTGTAAGACTATAAAATGTAGACACTCAAAGCTAGAAGAACTTTTATTTATAGATAATTTGGGCCTGGAATTTTTTCACTAAATTCCAACAGAAAACATTGAGAAAAATGTGTGGATCAATTATTATACAGTCAACTACTATCAATTCTCCTATTTTACACACTAGAAACAAAGGGCTAAAATCCAGCGGAAATCTCCACAATTATTCAGTGCTTTTCGGCCTGTAAACCAGATAAATTTGTTGCAGTCCTGCCTTGAATACAAAACCCAAGTTATCACTGCCTGTCCATCCCAATATTGTAATCTGATCAGAGTACAGTCTAGGGAAGAAATTTTTGCCTCCATAAAGGGATCTAACCTTTTCATCTGGTAGAAAATTTTTACACATCCTCTTTTCAACCACAGAATTTAGACTGAACCAAATAAATTCAAGCATTTTCATAATGACTTCAGACAGATTAATGTACCTAGACATTGCCTGATCTGAGGCTTGCCTCATTCTAGCAAGTTGTAATAGAAGGCACAACTGGTAAAAAATAAATACAGTGACTGCCCTAGAGGGGATGTTAGCAAATTCACTTTTTGACTGTGTCTCAGTGGCTTGTTTTTTCCATGATGCCTTTAGGCTTCACACCCACTGCCCAGTGGCTCTTTATTGAACAGCAGAGCAGAGCTTTCACTGGCCACAGCCGATGTGTATTTCCATCCCCATTACAAGCTCTTCATTCCTATCTGCTGTGGCTTCAAGTTCGTCCTGCCCTACAGACATCAACCTTTCCTCTTGCATGCAGACTGCTTCCTAGCTCTCCAGGCATGCTCTCCAGGCAATGGGCACACAGAGCAGAGCAGGCAAGCAGGCAGCCACTCTCCTTATCCTCACTTCTGTCATTTAAAACCACAGCAACCTCCTGCAGCTCCAGAACTCAGGTTTCAAAGAAACAGTGGACCAT
This sequence comes from Mystacornis crossleyi, assembly GCA_013400655.1. Taxonomy (NCBI): domain Eukaryota; kingdom Metazoa; phylum Chordata; class Aves; order Passeriformes; family Timaliidae; genus Mystacornis; species Mystacornis crossleyi. The sequence goes on along the minus strand of VYZQ01011730.1, from coordinate 34,322 downwards.
AAGGGAAAAAGCCTTATTAATCTTTAAGAAAGGCTAGAGCAAAGACAAAGGAAGGAAACAGACTGGAACATTTCAAGTGGAAATAGGCTTTGAACCATGACCTGTTTTTGATCAAAGCTGGGAGACCATTTATGGCAAGCGCATGACACAAAGCAAACCATCACTGACAAAATTTCACATTATTTCAACTATATGAAACTGTACAGTTAAATCATATGAACTGAAGAAAACGGGAACAAAACCAGCCAACCCCCTCCATCTACCTACTCTTCCACTCCCACACACGCTTATTTCTTACAGACTGCTTATCTGCTGAAGCTTTTACAGAAATTTCTACTTGAATGCAACTGGCATGGAAAATACCTGAGCTCCTGCAACTTGGTCATGCTTTAGGGAAATACTGCAAATTGTCAGCAATAGGTTTCAATACAATCTCTCCTCAAGTTCTTAGTTTTTAAGTGGTTTGATGGGTAATATTTATAGCTTCAACAAAGCCAGAAATTTGGGCTTCCACACTGATCCTAAAAATGCTTCTTAATTTGCCTCATACCACTAAGTTTTGATTCAGGTCACTGTGATTTTAAGTGCTTCTAAATAACTCCAGAACACTAGTGTTTTACATCAGAGACTTCTGGAATGGAAACCAATTTCAAAACCAAAGTAAATTTAAAATATTTATGAGTAATACGTAGTTGCATATGAACATACAATTATGTGTTCAAAATACTTATAAATTACAGAATTAATAATTCATGTTTCATAAAAATGTAAACTTAACTAAGGAAGAATTTAGTCTTTTATTTGCATATATGCCAGTAAAGAAGGAAAAAATCCACCCTCTAACTCTGTGCTATTTTTAGGAGTCATTGATTCTTTGTATAGACTATTGACTAAATAGCATATACATCAAGGAATATAAATTTTTAAAACTCCACAAAAAAATCCAATTTAAAATTGTCAATCTAAGACCAAATAGTAATATTAAGTTTAATATATCTATTCTGAATATACTTAATATATATAACTACATGTAACATTTATGATATTACATAAAATACCACTCATTTGTCTTACATGAGTATTAAAGAAGGAATTGCCAGAATCTGATACGGATACAATTGTAAGAAAAAAAGGCTGAAAATATAAAACCTAACAGGAAGAAAATAAAAAACCAGAACATCTGTCTGCTAAACAAATTGCTTTCTTTCTAAATTCTAAATCTTCCAAGTAAATAATCAGGTATGCATAAACTCATATTGAATTTTTATTCTCTCTTCAGGAAAAAGACTACAATGTGAACCATAACCCAGAGGAATTTCTGAGGCTCTTTTAATGACAGACATGCCACAAACAAAAATGTCATCTAACTATAAAGTCAGGGTGGTAGAATCCTTCCTAATCTGCAAGTCACAATGTAAAGCCAAAATCTTTAAAAAAAGTTGACATGTGAACACAGAACCACTCAAGACACAAAGCTGAATGGAGAAATTCACTGATTATTGAGATTAAAAAAAAGTCAGAATGGAATAGTTAATTATTATCTCTAATATTATTACACTTTCTCATCAATTCTCAATTCACCGCTGTCTTAGATAGACACAACTGCATTACACAGATGTAGCACTCTCAAAGTTAAATACATTAACAGATGTAATTCTACTAGCCTTCAAACATCTAATTAACTCCCAGTAAAGTCAATTCTGAATTTGAAAAAATTTTTGAAAAAAGGGAATGGACAAAAAAGTACTGGTGGACATTAAATGACTGCATGCCTGCATGTGTCACTTTCGTTTGATTGGTATTATAGTCTATATAATTTTGGCATACCTCCAAGTATGCTTTGCTGATACACAAACAAAAAATAAAAGCCACACCAAAAACAAGGGATACATGCAGAAACATACTTCACACTTTATTTAAATGCTGACATCTTTTTTCTACATTTTCCTGATCTTTTTTCTTTTAAGGAAGGCAACCAAACAAAGCCTGCATGTGATCCAACTCACCACAATACTCTCCTGAGAGTCAAACTTCTTTTTCTTTGATTTCTTTGTGTCTGCTAGGCCGGCATGGCGTCTGAAGATTTCCTCAAAGCGGACTTTGGTTTTTGCCTTTGCCTCACTTTCAACTGCAAAAAGAAATCAAGAGTATGATTTGCTATCTCAATAATCACGGTTGCTGAAAAAAGTCCATAATCACGCTTTAAAATTGCAAAGGATGAGAATTATTTGTCAGGGAACATTTACCAACAAATTCACTTAGTATTCATTTAAGAATTTCCACTGGCAACATAAACCATACAAGGCTAACTCAGCAGCTTTGCACAGACACACACACACATCAGTCTTTAACTTGTTGCTGAAGTCAGCACCATCTACTCTGTCTCCTGAAGAAAGCACATTTTGAAGAGCTCGCGCATCAGAACCAGCACAAAACTTGGGCTAGCCAAAGCAGAGAACCAATTATTGCCCTCCCTGTTTATGAGCAGAGGTGACACACCGTCTCTGAGGAGAAGCAGCGGCTCTGGGTTCTTACTGGCTCTGGAACCCAGAGCAGCACCATCCTGAGACAGACCTGTAAGAGCCAGGAGCTGGCACTCTGCCTTCCTATGAATCATGATACTGCCATCAGCAGCATTTCAACCCCTGAAGCAGTAGGTGTTCTAGTTCCCCTCAGGTAATGCTTAATTTTTAACTAAGAATTCAAAATGCAGCCTGGCACACAACTGAAAAAGGTTGTTAAATCCTCAGCTACAGCATATTTATGACTGTCATTACAATTTTTACACCCTGAATTTCAAACAAAAAAATAATGCCACTTTGAAAATCAGCTACAACCATGAACTCAAAAAGCAGCCAATGCAGCATTAAAAATGTATTTCTGTCATTTGCATCTAGTTCTAACTGTAAAATATCTACTGGAAATCAAACACGAAGTATCCTTACCTGCTCGCATTTTCAGTCCTCAGTTAGAAGTGGCTCAACAAAACAGCTGCTTCTTCCTCGGAATTCACCATTCTATTTAAAGTATTTAGCAACCGTCATTAACATAAGTGGTCCATAGACTTGAAGTTAATAATTAAATCTGTGCTAATGAGTATTAGGGATGAGTATGTTTTATTTAGAAATAAGTATTTCCCTATTTGTCTAAATTATTAGAAGTTTTCCACTAGCAAATCCCAGCTCCGATACTTATTATTTGAGAGTAAATAAAAACCAACACTACAGCAGTTTAATTAGCTGTATTTCTGGGCAGTAGCCAAATAATTGAGAATTGTAGTCCTCCAGTCTTCTAAAAAACCCAATAGTTTATTTAAATAATAATGACCCATGAAACCATTTATGTTGAAGCCTTTCAAATCAGATTCCTCTCCTGACAGCATCACTGAGGAAGCCGGCTGATAGTTTTCAGTGCAAAGATTAGTATCTGCCAGCAAATCTAACTTTATTACAAATCTCTAAATATTTATGTTTATATAAAGCATTTGTATTTTTCATAAAGCAGACAAGCAACTACATGAAACTTATTTCTCTAAAGAAAAAAAAAATGTTAGGCCCTCCTGGTTGTGGAGAAAAGCCTGCAAATGCAATCCAAACAAACCTTGAAGGCAAATAAAAATATTACACAGGCTTATCTTTTCATCAAGAAAATTCAGACTGTTCTACAAAAAACTTTAATACAAAGAGCTGTTTTGTAAACAGTGGAACCAGTGAAAGGTAGCTTCCTATGAAGGTGTGATGTTCCCCTTAGCCTTCCATGCAATGAACTCTGGTACCTGTGTCCCCCACAGCCCATCAGGTAACAACAGCTTCGGGTTCTCCCCAGGCAACACCTCCTGTCAGACACCAATAACTCACAGTCACTGGACACCCAGACTACACTGATCCTAACTAATGAAGACATATAATTAAATACTGCCAGGACGTGTGGTTGCATTATTCTCGCACCATTTGGCTCCAAGCCACCTAACATTCACCCAAACTACGCCTGGAAACAGTGTAGGAGTTACTGTGGATTACTATTAATAGGCAGTTTGCACGCAGCTACTCTGATTTGAGGCTATGGGAGTTGACTAGCAGTGAAGTGAGCCAAACACAGCACGTGGCCCTCAGCACAAAAAATCTCTCCTGGACACACACATCTCACCAGCACAGGAAAGAGCAGAGGCTATACTTGGGTCCCCAAGTATCTGCACCACCCTACCCTCACATCCCTCTCATCTCTTTCATAGTGTTACTTGCACAGGCCTGTTACTTTCAGGTCATTTCACACCCATTACTTCCAGCACTTTGGTCTGCTGGCTATCCAAACTAAACCAAATTAAGGAAAAAAAGGCAAAGTGTTCAGGTTGGTTTGGGATTATAGAGGAGCCGATTAGTCAGATGCCGAGAGTAATTAGTTAACTTCATGTCTTTAGCATTTATACTAAGTATCCAACAAACTAAGGATGTTTCAAAAGAGCAAGGACAGCCAAACAGACTTCACTGGCAGAAAAAAAATGTTTAGTTTTGCAATATGCTTCCAAATTACACAGATGAGGTTGCAATATTTGCACTATCTAAAGCATGTTTTGACTCCTAAAGCAAAGCTTTCTTGTTTCAACTAAACCAGTAACTCTTAAAAATAACACTTCTTACAATAAACAAAAAGAGAAAATGCCACTGAAAAATAAAACTGCTTTTGCAAGTTATACTATGTTAAACCAAATGGGCATTTTAAAAGTCTTATAGTTACTAAGTGCTGCTTTCCAAGTAGTCAATTCACAATTGGTTAGAAAACACGTAATTCAGAAGAGCAGACAACTAAATAAGTTTATAAAATACAGCAGATTCTATCAGTTTAATCACTGACTGAGGACCACAGAATATGGAAAAGTATCTTATAATTAGCTGAATGATTTCAACAAGCCCTCAAAAACGAGTTAGAAACAAGAAATGAAAAACTGAAGGGCTCTTAAATTCAAAGCAAGAATTGAATGAGAACGAAAAGAATGAGAGACAATATAGAACACAAAAGCAAAATGAGAAAAGTGCATACCTATTCTAAGCATGGAAATAAGTTGCTGGTCAAAGGTTAAATAAATTAGTCCACACAAAAAAACCCAACATATAGGTTGGTTAAAATATTAATTTTGCAGATACTTTTTTATTATAATGGAAGAAACATCTTACCAAAGGTTAGGCTCACCTCACGTCTACAAGTGCTCTCTGCAAAACGTGTAATTTGCAAAAGCCGCCAATTAGTGCATCACTGTTTATTTATTCAGTAAGTGTCTACCCTGTTGTGGCAATAAAATTAAGAGATAAAGTCCTCTAATGACAGTGCTATCGTTTAACAGGCATTTCCAATTTAGAACTTCATGGTCTTTGACATGGGGCGTTAAAGCAACTATCAGGCTTGTATAAATATAGAGCATTAATCAACAAGGATAAGAACAAGGCTGTTTACTTAGTGTAATCTCACTTTAGAATAGGAGAGATTTAATCATATATCCAAGTTCAGAAACCACCATGACCCAATCTGAGTAAGCTCAGTTATCATTAATTTTGTAAAACACATTTTTGTCTGATCAGATTGGAGCTCTTCCATGTTAGTAAATATAAGACAGTCCAAGAACAACAAAAACACATCCCTGGAACAGTGGCATATTCCAGCCACCAGGAAGAAACAGGAAAACAAATTCCTAAAGCCCAAACTTCCAAGAATTAATGTACTTTACTGAAAATAACATAGTTTGCTCTTCTCCAATATTCTGTCTGTATTTATAAAAGTGATTCTACCTCAAACTCTTGCTCTTTTCACCGTATTTTACAATACTCATTGAGTTGCTACATTCCACGTCTGTAATACAGGGATTCTCTATGCTAAACATGCCATAAAGGTCACCATACACAAACCCCACTTTTTCTGGCCACTAAAAGATATAAATCAAACCTATACTGTAATGAGCAGAACATACAGAACTTGCACTACATAATGGAAGTGAAACATTTCCTACCTAATTATAACCGCTTAGGAAACTGAACTGAAAAAATATAATTGCACACTTAGGATTTTCCTGAATTAAATTCCTCATTTTTCTTTTGTCACAATAAGTGAGCGTAAACTTCAGTGGCTGAAAACAAGTAGAGCATCAGGCCTTGTTTACCTCTCATCTTTTAGACCATAGAGGGAAATCTTGGGTTTTACCGGTAGCTCTCTAATTAGGCTACACGTAGGGATGACTACTTTGAGATGTCAAAGACCTTCAACTCAGAATTATACAGCAAGATTACACTGAGGTGAATCTGTTCTTCACGACAGACAAATCTGACAACAAAAACCAATCTGATTTTACCAATGAACATTCAGTATTTTAGCCCAGAAAACTGACAGACAGCTTTAAGTGACAGACTAGGTAAACACCACTGTAATTGCATATCAAATAAACACTAATAAAAGTGCAGTAGTCTTCTACCAGTTTAGACGTGCCTGTAAAATCCTTGTGCTCATATTAATAAAACAAAGATGCTTTAAAAAGCTGGGGCTACCCTCAGTTTTCTAGTAGTAACATACCAGAAAGTTTTTGCTTCAGAGGAATTGTCAGGTTGTGGTTTTCCCCCAGAAATCTGGCACCTTTAGCCAAGAGAAAGTTGCAAACAGACTCTGATGGCAAAATTACGGACTTCAAGTTCTATGTAAGGAAATACAGCGGACTTTTATTGTTTATTAAATTTAAAGTTTCTGCTTTATCTTAATGATAATTATGAAAATGTGTTCTCAGCAAGAGACCACCCTAAGTATTTTAATTTCCAGTGTGACATTCTGCTTTGCCTGGAAGAATAGTGGTAGATTTAAAAGATATAAAGGGACATTCCGACCACACACCACAACTGGACTAACCGATGGAATTACTAACGAGGATGTGACGCGCATCCAGATGCGCGTTCCTCATGCGAGGGAAGCATCCCCGCTTTGGAGGCCAAGGTGCCAGGCACGGACAAGCACTCTACCTTCACTATTAAACTGCCCACGCAATGTCACCCCAGTGAACTATAAAGCTCGTGAAGAGTGGGGGGCGAAACAACACCGATCTAGGGATCACGGCTTCCCGCCGCACTGCCCCGTGCCACCGCGCCGGGACCGGACAGCGACAGCGCGCGGGTCGCCCTAGGCCGCCTGTTCCGCCTGCCCGACTGTCACTGCGGGGTCACTCCGGGGCTACTCCGGGCACCCTCGCCAGGGGCGCNAGGGAAGGGCGGCGGGAGCGCGGCCCCGGTGCCGCCTCCCGGGGCCGCCTCCCGGTGCTCAGGCGGTGTTGGGGCAGCGCGTTTGACACGGCGGCATCTCGGCGCCGGCTCTGCGGTGCCTCCTTCCGCGTTCCAGGGCTGCTCGTTTTCCTCCCGCGCGTCACGAGCCGCTTATGAAAGCCTTGCTGGAGGCATGAGGACGGAATTGTATTCCACTCATGCGTGATGAGCTGGTTACGGAAACCTTTTTGGAAACGTGAGATTTGGGGGAAGAAAACTTAAAGACTGTGGAAAGCATTAGAAATGGGAGCCCTCCCACGGATACTTTATGGTACATTAAAAAAAAAAAAGGGTTAAAAGTGTATTCAGACTAACAGAAGTTGCTTCCAGAAGAATAAAATCTCTGGATAGTCGCTCTGTTGGGCTCAGGAGGGCAAGTGACAAGTGCTTGGAATGCACACAAGCTTTCTGCAAATGGATGTCCTCGAGCTGTGCAGAAACTGGGGAAACTTTAATTTGTTGCCTGATTTACTAGTTGATTTAAGCAGTGTTTTGGGGGATTTCCTTCCCCATTAGGGATAATTACTTAATAAACTTACCATTGTTGTCTTGGGAGAGTTTGTTCCCCTTTAGGGATAATAACCTAATAAACTTCGCATTGTTGTCGTGGAAAACCTGGATGTTAATTTCATCTGTGTAAAAATAGATTAAAACTAGTTGTCAAGGGTCCTTCATGCACTAGAAGGTTTGAGAAATTAATGCAAGGTTTTAGATGAATGTCATTAGTTTTTTTCAGAAGTAAAGTTGGGTAAAATTAGCCTTCAGTTGACAGCAATTTGCACAAACTAGAGGTGAGCAAATGCTTGTGATCCTGAGTTTGTGACATAGTTCCCAAGCATTGCATCCCTCAAATTCTGTCAATGAGTTACACTGGCTTCTAAACGAATGCATGTTCTGAAACGTGGCTTCCCTGTTCCCCAAGTGTTATTAGTGCCAGATGGTTCTGTCCCTTTTTGTACTTCCCTGTCTTCTGCTTTCTCTAATGCTCACATGCACTCAGCTGATAGGCAGGGATATTTCTTTATTCATCAGGTAGCTGTCCTGGGTTGCCTTGGCATAACACAAACAAAAACCGACTCCTCAGCATTCTTGTGCTTCTTTTTATCCTTAGTGTATCTCCATTCTTTTATCTCTCTGTCCTTCATGTTACCCCAAACTCCATTAAATAATAGCCTTGAACAACTTGATCTCACTTTCAGGTTGTCCTTGCACTGAACAGGAGATTGGGCCAGAAATCAGATGTTCCTTCCTAACTAACTTCCTGGCAGCTGAGAGGCTCAGTTATGGTAAATTCAAACCCAGTTATTTTTAATCATTGACCTAGAAAGCAGATTTGGTGTTGTCTAATTTGACCTTTCAGCAGACGTAATGGGCCACAAAGCCTTCTAAATAAGCCTGGCACGAGACATCAGCAGGTTTTCTATTACTAGCACAAGCTTGTGCCAAGTTTCCAGGAACCCTTGTTTCAAAAGAAGGTCTTAAAGTTTTCTGTGACCAATACACCTTTGAAAAACACAAGGTATTTGTACAGTCTGAGATCTATGAGCAAGTAGTGGTCAGGGCTATTTTCCGTGTCAGAGAAGAATACATCTGACCTCTTTAGCTGACTTGTTTAGTTGGGTTTTCAGGGAGTATAGGCAGATGACACCACCGCTGTTCTGACTCATATATAATGGATAAAAGTAGTACATCTATGTAAAATTTATTACTTTCATCCTGGAATAGTTAAAGTGAGTATTCTGGAGTTAAGAATGTTCCATATAGAGAGCTTCTGTAAGCCGAGGTTTGATTGTGCTGATCTAAAAAAGATCCATGTTACTTCTTATGAGGTCCTATGTCCTACAGTTCTTCTGATGTACTTTGCATAGTGCATAACATGACCTGCTGATATTAAGCAGTTCCTGAGGCTGCTAATCACACTTTTGTTACAGCTAAAGATGTTGCAATGTATTCCTTTGTCCGTGTCACGAACCTATTTTTTTCCATTTCCTGCCAGTGAAATTTTTTTTTTCAATATTTGGACTTTACTCATAATTGCAAAAGCAGTGGAAGTCAGGAGAAGCACCTAAAGAATCCAGGGGAACCTGTACAGCCCCCAAAATAACAGGATGAGTTTTGTCTGTACTTTTTGATGGCCTGTGGAACAGACCAAAGAAAAGAAAGCATACTCCAAACACAACACAACCTGTTCATAAGCAGAGACGACTGTGCAATTCCTACTCTGCTAGAAGGAGAAAAGCAAGACTTTTGAAAAAGATGTAACAGTAATTATGGATGCATGAATTTTTTCGATGTATTCAAAAGCATGTGCTCACTGTGTTCACCTGATTTTTCAGTTGCAGGGGCTTGTATAGAGAAGGCTTTCCATTATCTTACATTTGGGATTTGTGGGAAGTAGAAAGGGACATGAACTAAGGTGACGTATTGTAGTGTACAGGTAAACAGTTTGTAGAGATCAGATGCATTCTGAAAATCCCGCCGGAATTCCAGGATGGTGAAGAATGGATCAAGCTTCGTGTCAGAGCCAAACATTCAACTGAAGATAGAATGTGCCACATGCAGGGACAACCTCTAGGTGTCACTCGAGTGTACAAAATAGGAACAAGATCTGGGGCTGGATAACTCGGAGAGCTCTAAGGATACAGTGATACTTTGGCAGAAGTTAATTGTTTAACTGATCAGTGGGTTACTTTCTCTTGATAGCAAAATATAATCGGGTTTCTGGTATTTGTTATTCTGAGCAAACGGTATGACTCCTTGACATAATTTGAAGCTTGAGTTGGGGCAACTGAAAGAAGAATTTTAAATATATAATATTGATAAGAAAAAGAAGCGTCAAAAAGTTAAAGTCAATCATCAATTTCTTTAATAACTAGAGACCGATTTTGCAAGATGTTCTACATCCTGAGATTATTGTATCTTGCATGCTAAATTTCTAGTGCTTTGAAAGCAAGTCATAAGAACTAACTATGCTGGAAGCCTGGTGTGCCCCAGATGTGTGGATATTGGCAGTAGAAATGTCTGTACGTGTTTATTTGACAATCTGAATTTCTGTGGCAGCTTCTCAGAGATCTGAAAGCCTTTGAACTGAAAAGACTTTCATGTTAGTTCAATCCTTGACTTGTCTCCTAGTTCTGAAGTGGGTGCCCTTAGTTCAGGGGGGCATGTAAGCAATCCTTTACCAGAAAAGAGTTTAAGAACGTTCTTTATCCTCATTGGCTTTGTTGAGCCATATTTACCTTCTCAAAGTTTTCTCCAGAGTAGGTACAAGACCAATTATGACCACAGATTTTTTTACTTATGTGTTATCAACTTCTTGTGGGTGGCAGTTCTCCCAAAAGCTAAAATTCTGTAATACAGAAAAGTTTTCTCACAGTCTACTACAGTTTTCACTTGTAGGCCAAAAGCAAAAAAAAAAATCTTATATTAAAATTCAGAAAAACATTTAAAGAAACCTACTTTCTTCTTCCTTTTTTGAACATGTTTCCCCTTAGGACTTAAAAATGTTTCAAGGAAATCAAGTCTTAGTCATGATATTAATGCAGAGACTTGAAGCAAAGCTGGATTATGAAGTGGCACAATCCTAGGGGTCTGGTATTAACAGGAAATGTAAGACTCCTAAATTTTTAATAAGTAGTTTTATTTTTCTTTTTAAATGGGCTGGAGTTATTAGGAAAGTCACATGAACACTCCCTTGAAAATCAGATTGTGTACCAATATGTTCAACGTACTAGAATATCTATTTATTCTTCAACATGAGGAAAAGAAGGTAAACTCATCTGGTTTAACCACCCGAAAACTAGGTTTCAGAAGCCACAGGTTCAAATGGTGTCCAGACAATGAGGTCATGAGCCCGCTGAAGAAAAATTTTATTGTGTTTTCAGTATTAGTGTTTCTTGAGAAACACCTCTTAAGCTATAGCTAAATCTCTAGTGATGTTTTTCCTGTCCTCAGAACAAGAATACTAAGTCTTTTTGAAAGCAGGTTATCATTTGGAAAACCCTCATGTTCTCAGAAAACTTTGGGTACTTCGCCGAAGGATGGCAGCGTAACAGCACGTGTCATTAAGTCTATTTTTTCTGAAGTGTTCTGGAAGCGTTGGATATTGGAGCAAGAATTTGTCTGTAACTAAGTGCAGCATCGTTGCTTTTTAACTTTCCAAAGTACAGTTTTTCACCATGTATGGTTAGTGCATTTTTGCATATGTTTTAATTAAATTATTTTCCTTTTGTGCTGCTTATTAGCTATACAATAAACTTTAATAAAGAGTAATGGATCTCCTGAATATCCCTATTGTATCCTATGGTTAATAGTATTTTATTTGTAGAATAATTCCCACAATCTTTTTTTCAGAAAAGTATTTATTCTTTAAAATGTACTTGTTTGTTTCAGAATGTAATTGTTGATGTGGTTCATCGGGTATCTTTTCTTTCTTCTAAAGGGTTGGGTTTTTTATCAAGTCAGTTGGGAGACTTTAGTTTTTAGTCCTTCGATAGATTCTTGAAACTCTTTTTTTCAAAGTCTTCAAGCCTACCTTTTTAAAACTTATTGTTTATCTCTCTATTTTATTCTTCAGTATTTTATTAAGATTCATTTCTTTCCATCCTTCCACTGTTTTATTGAGTAAGAATCACTATTGTCAGCAAAAGAGTGGCCATTTTTTAACTTGGGAAATACTTTGATAATTCTACTGTAAATATGGCATTCACAAATCTTGTTCACAGTCTAGCATTAAAAATCACCCCTGTTGTGTCCTGCTGCCGAGCTCTCACTCCACCTGTGAGTGAGAATACCCAGTTGTCTTTGATTGGCTTTTGCTGCAGCAGGAAAGTTCCTCACCCCTGCAGCTTCCAGCAGTGATGCTGGTATCTGTCCTCATTCAGTCCCAGCTCCCACATGCACACTTGGCCTTGCTGAGCTTTATGCAAGAGATGGCCTTCCCAACCCATCTGCTAGACCCATCCTTTTAATAATCCACCTGTAAAACAAAGCCAAGGATTCTTCTTTGCATGTGCATCCATAGAATAGGAAAAAAAGAAAAAAAGGAACAAACCGTGTTCCTTTCTCTGAGTTTTACTGTAAAGCTTCCATAGAGCTTGCTGTATTTTCTTCCCCTTCTCGTGTCATTTAACAACAAAACTGATGCTATGAAAATAAATATAAGAATAGTCACTCTAATATCAGCGTAAATCATCAGCATTATTGAGAAATGTTTTTTCTCTAGCATAGACAGTAATTATTGGCTTTCCTCTCACCTTTTTCTTCTCTCTTACCTTGGCATTTTTTCTTTCTTTTTTTTTTTTTTCCCCCACATGGTGGCAGCTACTTCCTATCTTCTGGAGATCACAGCCAAAAAAAAAAAAATGCTAAAGGCTAGATTTCCTCTGAAGTCTATTAGGATAGAAAAACCAACACACCGNAACCGTTCTTGCATTTAAGCAGTGGGAAAGAGTCCTGCCATATCATGCAGCTTGGTCACAAAATCAGCAGGGGAGGGGAAGCAGAGACAGAATCCCACATCTAAATAAACTATATTTTGGGAAAATTCAACCTTGGTTTCACAAAATCTTGCTTGTCTGGAAAGCACCTTATGTTTGAAAGAGTTCAAATCAGTGTAAATCTAGGCTAACTCTCCTGCAGGGAAATGGAGAAAGAAGCACCCACAAATTAGTCAAGCCTCACAGAGCCATGGAATCTGGCCTGGATGCCGTCCAGAGCAATGGAAAAGGACTGCCACTGCAAGTGTCAGGAAAGTCTGGGTTAGTCCCTCAAGCAGTACAGCAGTGACCAAAGGAAATTGCTGAGTGGGGCATGTTCCAGCAGCAACAAAAATTAACAGAAACACACCTGACCCATAGACTCCCAGTCAGTTACCAAAGCTAATTCCACAATTTTAGCTGTGGTTTTAGTTTCCTGTGTATCATGCAAAAACATACCACTTCCAAACAGAATATATATTGACCGACATATGAAAGAAATGTACACCTACCCATTAGAAATGGACCTCTAAATCTGAACAAGGATATGTATATTTTTTTAGTCTTTCTATTGAATGCCTGATATAAAGTATATTATAAATCTATATCTGGTATTTAGGTATTTTATTATTGCTATGAAGAACCCTACAGAGATCAGGCTCTGATCTCTGGGATTTTTAAAAAAGCTACAGCTAAAAAAGAAATAAAATATTTGCAGACTCTCTGCTTACTCCTTGATAATCTTCATCGATGATTTATGGCTTCCATTCTGATCCATTCATCAATTTCTTTTGCTCATCATGATACTGTTTGAATAGCTCTTCTATAACAGTCTTTCTTGACAGCATCTTTTTCTTAGATACCTTCCAAGTCCTGAATATTGTTCCCCTCTCCAAGCTCCTGTTCTCCTTGCATTCAGTCTGCCGTTAGTTCTGTATCCCCACCACAGCCATAAGAAAAGGCTACCTCTTTAAAGTGTGTGGCCCTTAGTGTGGAGTTTCTCACACTGCCACAGACTCCTGTACTCTCACCCAGGGGATCTGGAAATAGTGATGACTCTCTTCCACTTTCTTCTGTGTAATCATCTGAACAGCCTGTTACAGGGGACGGTGCTTCAGCCTACAGTCACTTCTGCAGCCTGCTGTTAGCATTTCCCTCACTAATCTACCAGTGAGACAAGGTCAGAGAAAAACCTGAAATGTGAACTCAAAAACAGCTCCCCTTGCTCAAGTATAGTATTCAGTGTGTCTCTCCCTAGTTCTCCTGTTGTACTATAGCCCCAAAGGCTTTTCTTGAGCTTCATGCTCAGTAAATTTGGATGCTTTCAGAACCTGTTGAGCACAACATTTCCCAGAGCACACAAAAGGCTTTCTGCCATCTGGCACTTGCTTTCTATCCTCTGCCAGCAGTGCTGTTCTTTAAAAAAACATTGGCACCAATTCTCTTCAATAATCGGCCAGACCCAAAAATTGTTCCTGTTTCTTTTGGTTCCTGTGAGACATTCTGCAGGTCCTGTGGGCACTGTCTAATGGAAATTTCTGGTATTTCATACTGTCTTTTGCTAGCAGATGCTGAACTGTGCCTGCTGGGGATCTGTCCCCCTAGGTGATGCTGTTGCCTGCAGAGGCTTTGCAGAGTGTGCCTGTGAGGCACAGATCACGGCAGGACAGATGTGCAGTGTACTCCCCATGGAACCCAACCATCCTGCGTGTTTGTCACTGAAATGCTGCTGCTGTTTCATGTAAGCCAAAGGCTATTTTTCTTGATTTTAAAGTTTGAAAAAGGCTACTCTCCTTGGACACTTTTGTCACTGTATCTCTCAATGCTCTTTGGTTAGATTTGGGGTGACCATCAGTATAAGAATTTTCATGTTATTAAACATCACAATTGGAAACCAGGTTTCTTGCCCAGAAATCTGTGTTACTTGTTAACAGTCCAGCCTCTTGCTACAGGATGTTCTCAGGAGCTAAAGACTGTCAGGCCTTTACTTTGCAGTATTCTGTGAATCTTTGACTTATTTCCACAATTATTTGAGTCTTTTCTATGTGTCATTTTGTGACTTGGGAAATTTTTTTAGCTTTTGTGAGTCTGAAAAACTTGCATTATTTTCTCCAGCTGAGAAAATGGCTGCAGTTTTATCTGCTCTCTTGCAGTATGGGAATTCTTGTTTTACTATGTCATCTATCCTAGTTCAGGCACCTAGTGATACTTCTGGCAAGGTTTCCTGCATTTTCCAGTCTTTTGATGTGCCTAAATAATAAATTTTTTTTCATATTTATAGTTGACTCCTAGGACTGTGCCATTACAACTAGGAGTGTGTCAATACATTGTCACAGAATGTAGGAACTTGGGCCCTGATTCTGATGATAACACCAGCACTTTGTCACCGGATGGGACTCTGCATCCTTGGCAAACAAGTACCACGCTCCTCATTTCCTCTCTCTGGGTCTGCTTTGGTGGTCTGTATGTCCTTACTCTGTCACATTTTCAAATTCTGTCACACTGGATTTTTTTGTTTACCTGTATCTTAAGCCTGTAGATAACTGCAACACTCCAAAGCTTTTTAAGTGCTAGAAAAGCATTTTTTTTCAAGAAGGTATCTTACACAAGATGTCGGAAGAGTAATGGGTAGTTTGTAACTAGGCAAGGTGTTGCAGAGTTTGAAAAACAAGTTTGGAAAAAGTTATGAAGATAATTCCAGTTGCTGACAGCATAATCTGTTTAAGTTTTTAACCTTCCACCCCACTGTTTGTGATGACTCTTATATTTCTGCACTTTCTATGCCAAAAATAGAACACGATATGCTACAGTCTTTGGGACACACAGCACATGTAGATGGCATATCTTTCAGAAATTTACTTTGAATTAAAATATAATAGGAGCAAAAGATAAAGCTGATCAGCAAATTTTTCATGATTTCTAATGCAAAATTTCCCAGTCTCAACTTGGGAGTTTACATGAGAGTCAGGAAAAAAAGAACCAAGCAACTTTTCCAATGCAGTTTTCAGCAAAGGCAAGCTGTGAAATATAAGGACAAGGTCTTTTTTCATAGGGACATTAAAATATAGAGGAGTTTTATACAACATCCATTAAACTGGAACTGTCATAAACACTTTTATTAACTGTTTGTAAACAAAGATGTTATAATAGGTTATATTCACACACATAAACACACACATATACACATACACATATGCAATTTGTCAAAATATTAAACTAAACCTGAAGGTAATATTCTCACCTTGCTGACATATTGTTGAAAATCTCACTGTTTCAAGTGTCTTGAACTGATCCCATTCCACACAGCCCTGAATGGAATATTAACATAATTTTCTGCCTTACCCTTTTAACACTTACTTTCAATAAGATTAAACTGGTTAGAACATCCCTCCTTTATGCAAGTTAATGAGCCAAGAACAAGCATGGAAATAAACCTGTATGTAAGTGACAAGCAGAAAATGCACTTGGAAATTTCAATACACCCTTTTTGTGGAAAATGGAGGTGGCTTGTCCCTCTTTTCTGAAACTGTCACAGAAGTAAGGAACTATAAATATTCATCTTATTTCAGTGACATTTCTAGACAGTTGATTTCATCACTAGCTGGAACCATCAGTAGGCAAAACACTGCAGCAGTGATCATTGTATGTAACTGCCTAAGTGTGTAGAAAAAGACCAGAACAGGACCTTACAAATAGCAGGCATTTGCAGGGGTCTTTGGAAGCACTTGGACAACTGCTGGGTAAAATGCAAAATCTCTTCGCACAGTCTCCCCTCTGCTTTTCTAACCGGAAGTGGAATAACAGTTATGCTTCTTTTCTTCATTTTCTCTTCCACGTTCTGCTGCCAAAATTGCCCTTACCCTCATCCAAAGACTCCCCAGTAGCCCCAAACATTTTGAACAGAGTGGTCAAAGGGTTAAGTTGCACCATTAGGTGTGAGAGGAAGGACTGATAAGCCAGCCCTCCCTCTGCATGGGCTCCAGAACACAGCTCACGGCTGAGTCCTTGACTTGGAACAGCAGAGACAGGAACTGCTCGCCTGCTAAACACAAAAAAAGTGTAGCCATGACCTGGCGTGCACCGGTCTTTGAGGAGCCTGAATACAAACAGATTCTCACATTCTTACAGCCTCCCAAGAAGAACACAGAACTAAAAAGAAAATCAGACATACGGGTTGCATTTCAGGCCCTATTATGTGCTGCTTCTCTGTTTGTGTTGTGCAGCCCTACATGTAAAGAGTCAGTAGCACTCTTTAGGCAGGGTGCTGACAGCAGTACAGCAGGAGAATAGCAAAATCAAGGCAGGACAAGTTTGGGTGGGGAACATGTGCTCCTTCTAACAGAAATGGGAAGTAGGCTACGGCAGATCACCACAGGAGTTTTGCTGAACCACTTCCCAAAGCAGTGCTAGTGCTGGGTGTTACATGCTGGGGCACTCAAGCAGGACTCAAAGCTGCACACAGGGTCACTCTGCTGTCCACAGTCCTTTAGCGCACCTGCGGTTTCTCTGATGTTCTCTGTCTAGGAAATGAAGAATGATTTTACCTTCTTGTCTAGCAGCAAGGTGATGCAGTTGTCTCTTATGTACAAACACTTGTAGCACACTAAGTGCTAAGTGCTGGCTGTCAGATTCTCCATGGCTTTAATGCTCTCTGTGCCTCTGTTAAAGGCAATTGCACAGTCTCTACATTTCCAGACACTTCAGCAATGCATAAACCTCAGTAATTAATTCTTTAGATCTTTCTGCTGTAAAGATGACACTCAGTTTGCTCACTTCCTAACTTTTTCTCATTTGTCTGACTTTATTCTGCTGGTTTCTTACATTTGGCAGCAGCCAGAACAAAATAACATTTGAAAGACAGAAGCTTTCACTACTGGAAAAACATCTTCTCTGTATCTCCTAATTGTCACTTTCCTTTCCTTGGATCCATTAGTATCTGTGGCCAGAAATCGCAGAGATGAGCTTATCTACCAGGTCTTCTGCCCGGTGTGTTCTTTCATGTGAAGAGCAAGGACAGAATTTATTTTTAACTTGGCTACCTTACCCCCTCCTGAACTCCTCCCTGCCTTACATTCAGCTGCTCCTGCTGTTAGAAGCCATCCATGTTGTCCATCTGGGGTTGCTGTCCAAAGTTCCCTCTGGCTCTGGGAATAGGGCAGTGCAACTCTTACTTTTTCTGGTTGTGTTTGAAAAGAAAGTAAAAATACCTTCCTCATTTCCCAGCTGTTCATGGCATTACTCTTTGGAGCAACTACATGAACTCCTTTATTTCATGCTCTCCCCAGTCTTGTGGATGTGCAATGCCTTAGAGGTGCTTTTTGAAATTTTCCCTTCCTTTGAAGATATTCAAAGATAACTAAATCTTTCCTCTGGTTCTTTCCTCTTAGCAAGTAAGTGATATCTAAGTGTCTGTTTTATGACATTTTCTGATTCTGAAATTTAGAGAATTTATGTTTAAGTGAATTTATTCAAAAAGTTGTGCTCTTTGTTCTGACATTGTTTGCAATTTCTTTTGTGGGGGGATTTTTCTGAACTTACAGTAAACCCAATTTCAAGGGTCAACTTCTATTTAAAAAGCCTCCCACTGTTGTTTATATTTTAACCACTGTGCTAACTAAGGTACCCTGACTCTGAAATAAGATCTGATAAACTTCCACCTATGGGTGGGCCTCACAGTGATCAAATAAATGAGAACAAACACCACAAGACCAGAACTGGAGAGAGATTTAGATACTGTGTGGATCTATGGGGGAAGAGAGAAAAGAAGGAAAGGCACAAAAGGATAAATCAACAGCTTACAAGAGATCCTTTCAAACATAGTGTCTTAACAGGTCACATCCTTGTCACAAGACAACAGTGAGGAGTGCCAGTGCGGCAGATAAAAGTCGCCTCTATTTTGTCATTTTCTTGTGGAAAACTTACAGAATGACCATTTTTGTACCAGGAACAATTGCTGACAATAGTCTCAAGTCCAGTTTTCCAGGATCAGATCCCTTTAGGCAGAGATCAGTAAGATTTCTTCAAATTTGCATTGCCATCTTTGAATGAAATGGCAGTATGAGTATTCTTTCCTTTCTTCAGAGCATCCATACCAATGCTGCTGCATTTTAATCAGATTTGAGGCAATGAGATTGAGAGAAGAACAAGAGCCAAGCCTAAAAGTGGCAACAACTCTAGACTGTGAGGAAGGTGTATAGATTCTGAAGGAGTATGTGTAGATCTTTAACATGAGGAAATCTTGCAAAAGAGTTTGTTTACATGATGCATGCAAATTTTCCCAAACTATCCTGGACACGTGTTAACAAACCTTTGGCTACCACAATTAGCTTCTTTTGTTTTGAAAACCAGTAGGAAGAACTAATCTGATTAAAATCTCTAACACATAGTGTTTACTGATGAGATTTACAAACTCAGTTAAGACTCACAGCCCTTCAAACCTCTCCATGAAGCAGAAAAGTCTGCACTCACCCACTTCTGCAGCTCTTTTTCTTATGTTTTTACCACCAGATGTGCACCCAGTGACTACCTCAGAGGAAACGGGGAATACGGAAAAATGGGGAAGGTGCCAAAGATGCTGGGGAGGGCAGAGCTGAGCAGAAAACAAATTTTGCATTGGAGTAAGGAAAAAACCCCACTATCAGATAATATCTGGTGGGAAGGAGGCACAGGGATTGGTGAGCAGGTGCTCTTTGTGGCCAGGGAGTCAGAGAGTATAGAGCAGGAGAGAGGGAAACCAGGATCTGGAGCAAGAATTGAAAATGACGTTAAGATTGTTAAAAACATGTGAGGCTAAACCAGGACTGACTAGCTCTCAAAAGCCAGCTTGCTAGTAAAGCCTACTTGGTTTTAAAGCCTACTGCTCCTTTGTTTTACCCTTCTTTCCCAGTGAGTAACCGTTCCTAAAACTGATAAGCCCAATCCCACGTATAAAGGCACTATATCTGACCCATTCTCCCTGTCACCCTTCAAATGTTCCCTGAGCTGAATCCAGCTCCAATCGGCTCCTCTCCCTAGCCCATCTGCTTTTTTTCCCTGAACTAACATCAGTGGTATCCCAAGCCTCTACAGATATCCCATGCTTTGCTGTTGTTCACAAGTTGCATTAAAACAGATTCAAGCATAGAAAACAACCAAATAACATAGTATTATACTACCCTACAGGAGAAAAATAGCATAGGGCTACAGGCAGGATCAGCTTTAAATTCTTCACATAATCAGTAAAATAGAAGCTAATCTGGTTCTCATGCTAGAATGCTTCTCTCACGTATTTACTCCTTCACTCCTAGCTTTATCCCAAGCCCTCAGTACAACATAACTTCTACTTAAAGCAAGCAGGATGATGTAGAAGTGGATAGCCTCATGAGCTTTTAGAAGCAACTCATGATTCCATAAATTTTGGCCTTCAGTTGCAGAAGACTGAACTGCATGATCCGGCAGTGTCCGTTCAAGTCTGTTCTCCCCATCCAAACACTCATCCTGCTCCTGCCTCTGGTGACTCACTAGCACATTTGATTCAATAAGCTCTTTTGAAGCAACACCAGAGAGTTAACATGCAAGAGAAGCCATGAAATGGTGCTACAGTGCAACTTTTCCGAGGTAAAGGCTGCTTGGGAAATGCAGAGTGAGCTGATGTTGAAATCAGGATAACACACAGATGAGCAAAGTCTGGCACCCTCACTGGATGAGTGTGTGCGTGCAGTGTGAGATTAAACTGCTACCTATGGTTCTTAAACCTAATGCTTAAGGTTTAGAGTAGCCTCTTAAAAATAAGGTTTAAATGAAATTAAAATTAAGTCCTACAGCCAAATAGAAGAAAAAAAAGGAAACTCTAGGTCAAGGAGACAGCAGAAAAGGAATTCTTTATTAAAGAAGTAAAATTAAACTATTTTACAGAGTTAATATTATCTGAATCCTATAATCTTGCTTACCATGAGATTAAATAGAAGTTGCTCCTTATAAATCAATACAGGTATGCATGGCTGAATTTACTATTGGGACTCTAGTGTCAAGAGAAATTCAGATCCTGCCTGGACACATGATTTCCCATGCTTTCCAGCAACATTATTCCTCTCTTTTCTCTAGTAGAGAAAGCCTAACCATTTTAGAACAAAACATATCCTGTAAAACAAGAAAGTGCCTTCTCATTTAATAGCATCCAGTAGAAATGATTGAATCTGATTTGGTAATCCATCCAATTCAAGGTTGTTTGAACGGCCGCACCACAGCAAGGGGGGAACAGCATGGGAGAATGATTAACTTAATCCTCCTGCCTTGTTGTTTGATGCTGCCTCACTCCAGTGCGAGTCAATAAAACTTTGAGCACCGACACACACAACTTCCAGCACTCTCCATCTTGGGCCAAAATGGGGATTAGCAAAGCTGCCTTTCTCCTTCTGTTCTTTCTCAGCTCAGGTAAGAGTCCTTTGCCTTCTGCTTGCCTAGGTCAGATTGGGACCAAACACTTACAAGCTCCAGATGGTGAAGGTAGGTCCCCAAATCCCTGCGTCACAACTTCTCTGGACGATGGTGGATTTGGGGCTTCCTGGCCAGCAAGAGTTGCTGCTGAATGGAGGGAGAGCTCTGGTTGCTCCAGGGTTGTGTTCATTAGAGACACCAGAAGAGCAGCAGCCTTGGTGTCTGCATGGGCAACTAATGGCTCCCAGCAAACATTTCCCATGGCCAGAGATGGGGGCACCCTTGGGAAGCAGCCTGTCAAAGGCTTGT
>VYZQ01011729.1:52084-66289 GCA_013400655.1 Mystacornis crossleyi | reverse complement strand
CCCGCCAGATCTCAAAAAAAAAGGTGTGGGAGGGGTGAGTCACCTCCTGTCTCCTTCGCTCCCTGCTTGCCATACTTCGGCCTGAAGACCTCGGCTTCTTTCCTCCTCCTGTGTCAGTCCCCGCTTCTCCCCGGGGGGTCAGGGGCTGGGTGGGAGTGAGGTGGAGGACAGTATTTTAGCCTGATAGCAGAGACGGATGGTCGCGGCGCCCCCGCCAAGGCATGGGGATGCAGGTCTGTGGCTCAGGTGCCAATCCCAGGAGGGACCCCAGTACCCCATGAATAAGAGGAGACAGCTTCATACCAGCACTGCAGCCAAGGCTGCGAGCCACAGGCTCTTGCTTTGAGGCATGATCTTGCCAGCACTGAGCATGATGTATCAAGCTGAGCAGTTCTAGAGATGCTTAGACGTTTAAAGCTTTCAGTTATAGGACTCGTTGGGGTTTTAGCAGCTTCTTGCAACCATTTGTTGTCTGAATGCAGTAGAAGGAAATGTCTGCCTTGAGTGTGTAGCTTAAGTAAAAAATGAGATTTTTATGGTTGAGACCATGCTTCAGGATAGACCGCAGAAGGATGGGCTTTTCTGTTGGGTCTTTATAGCCTTAGCTTTACAGATAGGTGTGTAGGTGTTGCCACTGCAAAGATGCTGAAAGAAGGGAGGCTTGGATTTTGCACCAAAACTGTTCAGGAGGATTGAATGTCTACACTCAGAGACCTCTGCAATGGTGTCTGCCTTAGTGATAGCCAGAATTTTGAGAGACATCTTCCACCTGGAAATATTTACTGAAATGGGCACTGATGTTTCTACAGAAGTGTTCCTGTCTTTTGTTGTTCCATGTGAATGTTTGAGGCTTGGCATTTATCCCTTTTCTTTATATTTGGTGGTGGAGTAGGTTTTAACATCTGGTGGTTTTGTGATAAGGCATTTGTCAGTCTTGATTCTCTAAGGTTGATGTTTTGAGCAAGCCACTTGTTTTTATAACACTAAAATATTTCATGATAGAAATTGTGTGTGTGCATGTTCTGCACTTGATCTATCTTTTTATGCTAAAGGGTGGAATTTTTGTTAGAATTAGATTTTCTGTAGATCTCTTTTCTGAAATGAAATGTTTTCCCTGCCATTTTAACAAATACTTTCTGGAAAGCAGCAAAGAATCTGTACTTTGCTTTCCTTGGGAAATTATACAAGGAGAAAAAGCAGGAACAAAACACATTCTATCTATTTTATACATGAAGAATTCCTTTCTAAAATTACAGGTAGATTAATAGTGATTTAGCATCTTTAAAGGAAGTATTCTGTACTGATGTCTCAGTGATGCCATGTTTGCTTAGCATTTTTCTTCTGACACTCATGTGAATCATACTCACTGTGGTTAGGAAATCCATTGGCCAAGAGCTGTCATGGTTTGTGAAACTGCCATATTCTGCAGTAGCTATTTTGCATTTAATCTTTTTCAGTAATTGTCTGGTTTCCGTAGATAAATGCAACAGACATTAACTATCGTTGTGAATTTGTGTGAATGATCCTGGTTTATAAATCATTTCCTCCCGTTAGCACACTGAGGTTTCTGCCATGCCTATTCTGCTTGCTGCCCTAGCTGTCTGTTTCTAAGCAAGACTCCTTTAACAGCTGACTGAAATGAAATTCTTAAGATACTGGTATTTCCTAAGCTGGCCCATAGAAAAAAGACAAAAAGGATGTTGCTTGACAGTGTTTTTCTTTAAACTGGGTAATGCAGTGCTTTATATGTTCTTATTTTTGTTATTGTGGCATTTTTTATTTGTTTGTATTTTAGTAGAAGGCCCCAAATATTTGTTTCTTCATTGTTTGGTTTCCCTAGTAGATCTTCCAAGAAACGACATTTAAGTGTGGGAGGGAGAGTGAAACCTTTAGTTAGCTTCTATTGCAGACTTTCAGTTCCTCTTTCTGTCGATTCTGTTCCCAAATTCCCCTGGCAAAGGTTTGCATTTGTTGCAGGATCCCTTTTGCACTTTTATTTAAGATGCTGCCATGGGGTGGGTGGCTGAGTGGGTACATAGGACAGGCTCTCTGGGATCATCAGGATCCTTGGCAGTCAGGTTGACAAATGAATGAGTAAAAAGAAAGAAGCTTCTCCCTTGCTTTCCTATTTGTCTTTTGTTTGATTGATGAGCAACAGTTTTGACACTTGCAAAATTGTTGCTCATCAAAAAGACAATTTTGAGACTTGCATGATCTTCAGGTGCCTTTTCTGTGGAAAAAACACGATCAACTGCTGTGCTTCTTCACAAAATATGTATGAAAACATGAGGAAGCTGACAAGATCTTCATGTTTTAGATTTTATTTTTTTTCCCCCTGGGATGTTTGTGTGACAGATGTAAACCATCTCCCTTATCCCCTTTCAGTCGATCAGTGCTGATCAATATAGGGCAAACTCACAAGAAGCATAGATCTCCTTTGGCTCTTCATGACTTGCTGTTTGCATGTGTTTAATAAACTGTGAAGGATAATAAACAGTTTGATTTATAAGTTATGTGAAGAAAAGGTGTGACAATTTCTTTTAATTAGTAGTTATTTTCCAATACGAAGCTTAGCAAAATAGCTGAAGAGCATAGTAACTTAATCTAATTGCTTGACAAAATGATAGCTGTTTCTCTGAGCAGAATAATTATTTTTAGTGACTCAGTACAATAATTAATACAAGATGTCAGGTGTGGAGGCTTGGTCAAGAAATTGGTAGATAGCGTCACCTGAAGGGGGTCTCTGGTCTGACCCTGTGCCCAGAGCAGGGTCATCTCTGGGATCAGACCACACTGCACGGGGCTTTCTGCAGCTGAGTCTTGAAAATGGAGCTCTAAGGTCTGAGCCTGTGCCACCTCTCTGCATAGCCTGCTCCATCCACTGTTTGGTTGGTTCACCTGTGTTGGAATTCTCTAGGCTTAATTGACATCCTTAGTCCTGAGTACTCTGAATGATGTCATTTTGACACCTTCCAAAAAAGTTATGCAATAACCAGAAGTTGAAAAAATTGTGTTTGGGTTTAATAAATAAAAATTGTATTTGTCAAATGTCCATGTGTATGTATATACATGTATGCATACACATAATACATTAAAACACTTTATGTATCAAGATAATGTATGCAAATGTTTAACCCCTGAACATATTTGCATATATAATGTATTAGATTTAATATTATTCTGTGTATATATCTGTATCTTATTACTTCATAGAGTCTATTAAACCAGCAGACACTTACATACCTCCTCACATCCAGGCAATGAAGAGGTGAAGACTGCTGTTGATAAAAATATAATGGGGTTTATGTACCTTAATAGGTTCGTTGAAGTTGTTAGGTGAGATGTCTGGTGTGGTTTTAGCAAGTCTAGAGCTGTGTTTTATTGGATTTAAATTCTGAGGCTTTTGAAATAATTCCTGTGGTATAAGCAGATTAAAAGTAAAGCAAATTGAAAAAATACTGAACAGGGACTTTATGTAAGCTTGGCTAACTCTTAGAATGTGCTTATGTGGTGAGAGTTTACAACAGTTGCTGCCAGGCTAAGGAATGCCAGGAGCAATGTTGATAGCAAGCTTGAGCCTGGAATAATTTGGAGTCAAAAGACTCTTGAGAGATGTTAAACTGTCACTCTGACCTGTTTTTTTGTTTAAAACTGAATGCAGTCTGATGAGCCCTCCTTCTTGCAACCTGATCTGAAGTCTGCCTGCCTTCCCTTAATTGTCCTTCAACCTATTGTTGAGGTTTTGAAAGCACATTTTTCTGCCTTGTTTGGAGATACCATCCAGCTGAGAATATCAGCCAGTAATAATGGCTATATGTGGCTTTGAGTCTTAAGCCCTAAATAAGTCACTTTTCTGTCCTTGATGGTAATGTGATATTGTTCTGAAACCTAGGTATTCATCCCTTTTTCTTCATTTGGACTAAAAACCGTTAGAGAGCTACTGTATTATTAAATCTTCATGTAGATTCCAAAAGCTCTCCAGATGCCTTCAGTCACCAAAAATATTTATCTTTCCATGTGAGAATTTATTCACAGAACAAAAGAAACAAAATAGGTGGGAATACTGGCCTCTGTTCAAGGAGATAAATTCGAATTACAGCAAATTAGTATGTATATATATGAATGCCACACCAAAAATTTCACGTGATGGAAATTAGGGTAAGGGGCAGTACACTCCATGATTGTAATCAGTGCAGTGGCTTGCAAGACATGCTTTCCAGGCGACAAGCACATCTTGTAGTGTGAAAGTAAAGATGTTCAACTAAGTGCTGTTTTTAGAAGGGTGGAAAACCTTACACCAGCTACTGACAGTAAAGACACTACTGTTCTGTGGTTGTGTGCCGCAGGTTTCTTGCCCTGCATTGATTAACAGAAACAGGACTGAGCAGTAGGTGTGGATGTTGCTGATTTCTTTACTGGAGCTCCCAGTGTAACAGCTTTGTGAGTGCTCTGACTTCTTCATCTGAGGAGCGGGACTTCTGGCTTTGTTTTCTTGATAGTCCTCCCAGCAAGTTCAGGAGAACTTCATCCTCTCTTGGGGATTGAATATTAAAGGATAATTAAGTATAGATTGAGGCTTTCCAAAAGAAGTAAAGCTTGTGGCCAAGCGATGACATTCCATGGACCATGGGACAGCCAAGCTTTAAACAGTGGATCACGTGAGCCAGAGTGCTTTGTGGTTTTGCAGTCCAGCTGCTCTTTCCAGACAGTAGTTAGCCACTGGCTGGCAATTGAGCTAACTCAGGAGCTGGCCGCAAAGAGCTACTCCTCCAGCAGCCACCACTGTGTAAGTGGTCTGTGACCCCTCCTGTGCTGTGCTGAAAGGAACAAGCTGTGCATTTTTTTGGAGGTGGTCATCTTCTGGTGAACATTTCAGGGACCTGAATTGGAAACTGGCCACAAGCAGTCAAGCTGGCCCAGCTAAAAAAGCAGGCAAGCTTCTTTGGGGAAGAGGGCAACCTCCAAAACAACATTAACTGAAATTTGTGCAGTAGCATTTAATTAAGGTGTTGGCTCCTTTGCCTCCCTCTGGTGACTTGCAGCAGGGAATGAACAGTCTTTTCACATATCACCTCTCTGGAGTGTCTGGCTGTTAAAACTTAGTGTCAAGTCACTGCGAAAAGGCAGAAACCTCCAAGGATGTGCATTCAGGGATGGATGACTCCACTCAGTTCCCACTGACCCATTTTGAGCTAATCCAGATAGGAATTATCTGTTTTTCATCTGGTCTCGTATTTCCCCAAAGGAGAGCTTATCTATTCAAGCACAGCAGGTAACATATGACAGGAATGGGGCAAAACTGGTTGTACCTGTTAGTAAAAGCATTTAAAAGTGGTTCCTTTTCAGAGCAGGTTACCGAAGTCATCCAGTATGACAACTTGTGTGATTTACAAAATCTGTTTGGAATTGCAATTAATCAAAGAATGTGCATTTTTAATAGGAGTTCAAGATGGGGGGAGGTTGGGAAATTCCCTGTGTTTTTGTAGAACTGTATTAATACTGGACTTCAAGGTTTTTGAAACCATGAAACAGTTTACATGCATACATCTTAAATGTAGGTAATACATTTAATTGATTCTAATAGAATTGAAGTATATCATTAACTCGTTGTGGTGAAAGTGAAAATTGCTACCTTATCCACCTCCAGCAGTTAGAATTAGTGTCCAGTGAACAGATACTTTCACAAATAGAGATGAGGCAGGATTCTGGAGTTGTTTCCAGTCTCCTTGTCATGCTATCACATTGTCTCTGTGTCTGCAGCAAACCTTCTCTTACCTTATCAGCACAATTTTAAAGTGGAGATTGCTCATTCTGAAGATTTAACCCTGTAAAATTGATTTTTCTCTAAATTATGGTCTCTGGAAAGGGCTGAGTTTTTTCCCGTGGTCAGATACCATGATACAGTTTTGTGACAAACAACTAATGGCTAACTTGTTCTCTCGTCTATGCATAGTTTTGTAAATTTATTTGTAGCTGCACTTTTGGATGTGGAATATGGAGTCCTGAACTGATATAATTACTGCATTCTGCTTTCTCATCATTCAAATGGTAACTGCAAGCTATTTGATCCCTATGCCTTACATGAAAGAAACCATGAAACGATTTTTTTTGTTTTGATTTTAACAAGTATTGTTGTTAAAGGTTTGATTTTGTTGTAGTTACTTTTTAAAGCTCCTCATGAACTAAATCATGGCTTCTAGTTGTTTTTTTCCTTGGAAAAACCTCTCTTTAGTATACATCCTATACCATGTGTACATATTTGTTTATGTAAACAGTGGAAAATACAATAGGGGAAGGTAAAGCGAGGAAGGGAAGAAAATGCAATGCAATAAAAAGGTTGTGGCTTTAAAAGAACATTCATTATTTTGGGCGTTTTCTTTATAGGTGTTGTAACTTTAAATGTACTAAATGTTGATTGATTGTTGTCTTACTGTTGAATGCTTCCAATATGGAAATGTGAGGGGCTTGTGCATGAATAGCATTAGTGAGCATCTAGACCTGTCACATTCATTAAGCTGTTTGTTTGTTTTGAAGTTTGTGTGATATTCTTTTGCAGCTCTGGTATGTGTGCCTTGTCTGTCATCTGCCCAGTTCTCTTAATTATGAAGTGGAATAAAATTGCTTTTAATGACACATTTTGCAGCATCATAATTTCACTGTTTTCTTTTGCCAATTCTGTCCTCAGTTCCACTATTTTTTAAAGGATGATGATGCTGAAGTTGCTTAAGAACAAACTTTTTAAACTGAGCATTTTGGAACCCCAAATTGTCTTTCTTTCAGTATTGCTTTTCTCCTACTACTTGATTGCCAGCAATTTGCAGATGACAGTTTGTCTGTAATCCTAACATCCAGATTTATCATGAGGATGTCAGCTTTAGTTCACTTAAAAAAACCAAACCAAAACAAAATAAAACAAAAAACCCACCCTGAATTAAAATGTAATATTTGGATTTACTGCAGAAGCGTAAGGAGGGGGACTAGAAAGCCTAAAAGACCAAGTAAGAGGCCCAGAAACACAAACATGTGAGTGAGAGAATTGTGAAGTCTTCTGAGGGGACCTGAACACTGGCAGTTTCTTTCACTTTCATTTAAATTTGTTTCTACCTCGGCATAGTCTTCTTTTGTTCTCATAGTGGTAATATAAGCTGTCGGGTTTTTTTTTCCTTTTTCCTGCCAGCCGTAGCATCTAAAAAGCCAGTTTCTCCTTTTCCATGTGCAGTGTTCTTCATAGTCGTGGTCACATCTCTGAGTTGTGGAGGTAGAGTGACTCACCTTTCCCTGCCAGGCTCCTGTTGGAATCCAGGCTGAAGCGATATTTCTGACAAAAGTCAGCACTTGCCTGCGTGGGTTTTATTTGGTGAATGGCCAAGATGAGATGAGTGGATGGGAGAGGGGCAGATGCTGTTCCTGCTGTGCCATGAGGCAAGGAGGATTGCTGGCTCGCCCTGGCTGTCTTCATAACATCCCTGCTGTGGTTCAGGAGGTGTTCATTTGGTCAGAGGAACTGATGCTTTTCAGAATGTATTTGCAAGAAAATCCAATGGACAGCTGAGCCTGAAGAGAAAGTGTGATTGGTGATGAATAGCAAGATAAAATTAAATCCGAGCATTTTGCTTTGAAATCAGTGTAAACTATTTCTGAAAACATAGTCAAATGAGACTTAGACTTTGTCAAACACTTTTAATTCATAGCTGTAATACAAGTGCTAAACTGTTTACAGAACTGCTGTGGGCAATGGCAAAAATACTGAAGGTCAAGGCTCAGGCTCTAAAAATTGGGACTGGTGTAGGTTGCTTGTCTCATCTGAAGCATACACTTTGAGTTGAGTGAGGCTGGGCATGCTTGAATATCAGTGCATGCATAAATGTTTGTAATGTGTTTTAAGGAAATTGTATCTCTTAACTGATAAGAGGAAGAAAGATTTAAATAATCTGTCACTTGAAGGAAAACTTCGAAGTAACAAGAAGCTGTTATGTACTCCTTTTATGAGCAGAGAGAGAAAGTGTGACATAAAGTGCTGTTGACTTGTGAGGCTCAGCAGTAGTGGATGGAAGCCTTGAGTTTTCTGTTGCTGCTGTAAAACTGGTGTTTGACATTGAGTCTGATAATCAATGTCAAGTGACTGCCACTTTTTCAAGAGGCGTGTTGGGGCCTGGAGCCTGTATTGAGAGTAGGCCATTCTCTTTGAGAAGGGCATAGGGAAGAGAGAGCTGGGACAGAAGTTGGTGTCTCTGATGGATAGAAGTAATTTAAAAACAAAAAAGGAACTTTATTTTTTTTTAATTCCAACTCTGGAGGTAAAACCAGGTGAGAAGAACACTCTAATTTATCAAAATGGTGACTGAAAACTGCCTTATTTGCCTCCTTAAAGAGGAAATACCAGCCAGGGAAAGGCATGCTAAGTGCCCTCTATGGAAGGCTTTGCAGGTAGGAAACTGGGAACATGTTTTTTGGCAGTACAGGCTTGGGGCAAGCTGAGAAGATAAACAGATTTTTTGCCTTCAGATGTGAAGACTTCAGAACTAATTTTTCAAGGAGGTAAATACAAGATGTTTGGCTTCATCATCATAAACAGAGAAATGTAATAATAACCTGTAATGTGGAAGAGGTCAGATCAAACATCTCTGTTCTAATTATGGGATTTGAATTCTGTTCCCACCTGGTACTCTCAATGCCTTAACCACACACCCTGAGAGGAATACAGTGGTGTCTGGTCATACCATATTTTGTAGACAATAAGACTGTTTGCAAATACAGCATAAATTATTTTGTTGTTGTCCTGGTTTGAGACAGTTTCGGAGGAATGTCCAAATTTGAACGTCCTGTGATAGAGAAGGCAGGTTACAGCCACCCCTCCCCCACCGGTTTTGGGAAGAAACTCCTTGGAGGAAAATGAGGGAAAAAACTCAAATCTATTTGTTTACCAAAAACACAGGAAGAGGATATTGCTAAATAATACAACCTCTTGCTGTGGAGAGAAACCTGGGAAGATTTAGAGTCTTTTGTGGGTGTGGTCTGTCTCCTCCCTGGAGCTGGAGTTCGAGCTGGAACTCCTGGCTGGTGAAAGGTCTCCCAGTGAGTTCTGGTGTTCTGAACAGTTCCAGAAGAGAAGAAGATGCCAAAGTCCCAAGAAAAAAAAACTTAACTCTCTGTCTCTCTCTAGAGAAACAGTGCTGCAAGCTGGCTGGAAAGTAGGANTACAAGATGTTTGGCTTCATCATCATAAACAGAGAAATGTAATAATAACCTGTAATGTGGAAGAGGTCAGATCAAACATCTCTGTTCTAATTATGGGATTTGAATTCTGTTCCCACCTGGTACTCTCAATGCCTTAACCACACACCCTGAGAGGAATACAGTGGTGTCTGGTCATACCATATTTTGTAGACAATAAGACTGTTTGCAAATACAGCATAAATTATTTTGTTGTTGTCCTGGTTTGAGACAGTTTCGGAGGAATGTCCAAATTTGAACGTCCTCTGATAGAGAAGGCAGGTTACAGCCACCCCTCCCCCACCGGTTTTGGGAAGAAACTCCTTGGAGGAAAATGAGGGAAAAAACTCAAAACTATTTGTTTACCAAAAACACAGGAAAAGGATATTGCTAAATAATACAACCTCTTGCTGTGGAGAGAAACCTGGGAAGATTTAGAGTCTTTTGTGGGTGTGGTCTGTCTCCTCCCTGGAGCTGGAGTTCGAGCTGGAACTCCTGGCTGGTGAAAGGTCTCCCAGTGAGTTCTGGTGTTCTGAACAGTTCCAGAAGAGAAGAAGATGCCAAAGTCCCAAGAAAAAAAAACTTAACTCTCTGTCTCTCTCTAGAGAAACAGTGCTGCAAGCTGGCTGGAAAGTAGGAAAGGGTGCTTCCTCCACTCTTGCCACCCGCAGAAGCATGCAGAGGAGTAAAGTGACCTTGGATCACAAAATGCTTTGAAAAGTTCGTCTGTTTTTTTTCTTTCTCTCGCACCCAGTTTTAAAGGCACAGAAAGGCACAGGATTTCATGTCTAGGCATGGAGTGGTGATAGGGGTTACAACATCATAAAATCACCTCAAGACAGTTGTTTATTTTAGGATATGAGATTTGGTGCAATCAAAACATAATTAAACCTTAAACTTGATGTATTTATTTTTTTAAGCCTGTTGTGAGCAAATGTTTTCTTGGAAAAACTGGTTGTTGTAGTTTGGGACTTCACAGATAAAAATGCAATAATATTTGCAGAACTATTAAAGGAAACAGTTGGAAGATGTCTGCTCTTGGCATTAAATTGTGATAAAAAGTGAGTGATAAGTTTTTTGAACCCTTTGGAAGGTTTTGTTTCAGCAGGACTGGAAAAAAGCTAAAGACCCTGGATGCGGCTGGGTAGTGCTGAGCAAGTTTGCATTGTATCTGCTTATGTTGTCTTTGCTCCATGCATTCAGCCCTGTTCCGTGACTCTTCAAAACAGAAATTTTCAAGAAGGAAAGAAACAGTTTTTAAGAAATTGGCTCAAGTCAACAAATAAGGAGTACTTAATGCATTTTCGTATCTTCTCGTTTTTTAGATGACTGAGTGTGCAGAGAAAAAAACCCTTGTGAGGAAGATGACTAAATAGTGTGGATAAGAGTGATAGCTCCTGTGTTCCTGTGACAGCTGAGGCTGCTGTACAGGGCCACAGGAGCCTTTGGGGAATACTGTGTTTAAGCTGGAGAACAGGCTTTGTTTATGTCCATTACATACTGCTTTTTAGTCCCAGAGGATAGTTACAGAGAAATCTGCAGGTTAAATTTCTGTATGATACCATTGCCTTGGCTCCCATCAGCTTTCCCAGGAATTAGGCTTCTGGCAAGGTATGAGCTTGTCCAGGGGGATGAAAGAAAACTGAAGTAATTGTGGGTGTCTGCACCACTCCATCATTTGTATCACTTGTTTTGTTTGTGTTGTGCTTGTCCAGAGTCCTAAGATTTGCTTTGAATTCTTGCCTTTAATTTGCCCTTTGCAGAGGTGTGGGTGGGGAGACCTCCCAGGATCTCCATCCCCTTGCAAAGCTCTGTGGTTCTGGTGCTGCTCCCCCGAGATTCTCCTGCCTGTCTGGGCTGATGGGTTGCCAGAATCCATCACACCAGGTCCAGAGGGGCTTCTAAGTGTCTTCTACACCAATGAAA
Source organism: Mystacornis crossleyi (assembly GCA_013400655.1). Taxonomy (NCBI): domain Eukaryota; kingdom Metazoa; phylum Chordata; class Aves; order Passeriformes; family Timaliidae; genus Mystacornis; species Mystacornis crossleyi. The sequence goes on along the minus strand of VYZQ01011729.1, from coordinate 55,150 downwards.
AATCCTGTTCTCGCTTACTGTGCAGTCATTAAACGCTTATAATTCTTGTGAGGTTTGTTTTAATGTCAGTGTTGTCTTTTTTGGTGCTCAGCTTCTTTATCTTTCTCTGACAGTTTTAATACTTATTTCAGGAGGAACAATGCAATATAAGGTTCATTTAGGAAAAAAAAAATGAACAACACCCATCAACCCCCCAAAGAAACACCACCTCCACCCCCAGTTCTCACTCTAGCCTTACTTTGGGAAACATTGTGTTGCTGGTTTGCTAGCTCAAAGACTGCTTTTAGTCATGTCAGCCGCCAAGTTGCTGTTCTGTCTGAAGGTGATCTTCAAGGGTAGGAAATTGGAAGATTTTACTTGCTGCTCTGTGGCAGGTGTTGTAAGAACCAGGTTTGAATGGTTTTCCTGAGTTGATGGGAAGAGGCAATAAACAACTTACTGAGGATTTTTGGAAAACTAGTGATTCTCTTGTAAGAATCAAGGGGAAGAATAGAGAGAAAGCCTTGTAATTACAAATTAATCTTCACGTGGTTTAGTGTTTTCTGATTAAAAAGCCTGTGGATTTTGGTAATGTGTACCTTGCAGATTCATCCTTTGGCTTTATTTTGATGAACAGTATATGTCATAGGATACCAAGTTTTCTTCTTAAATCAGGTGGTACAGAAATCTAGAACTGATGTGGGTTTTTTGAGTCAAAGTGTTCAGAAAGGAAAGGGGGAGTATGTTGAGTCAACTCTTCCCATTACTTCAATTACATATCATAAAAAGCATATAAAAATTCCACTGGAAAGTGTCTCAACATTTTCAAACCTGTGCAACCAAATCATTTAATGGCATCTAAACTGGTATGGTGTCAAAAACATAGAAGGCTTTGAATATAGTGTGCCATGTCCACCTTGTTCTTCTGATTGTGCTTTGAAAGGAGAATATCTCCTGGGGCAAGAAGGGCATGCAGGTGGTAGTGGCATGCCTGCTGTGTTGGGATGCAGCTCCTGAAGTCTATAGGAGATGCTGTGCGATGTATAAATTTTACCTTTTCCTTTATGAAAGTGGGAAGGTCACAGCTTTCTGCAGATCTTCCTTTAAAATAATGTTTATTGCTTCTGTGTTACTTTGGAGACTTTATTTAAATTGTAGGTGGGGAGTGGGTGGGTATCACTAATTGCATATGGGGAATTCTGACTACACAGGTATGTCTTTCAGAGAGGGTTTCTCTGTAGTCAGTAAGTGAGTATCAAGGCCAGAAGATTAAAAGAATGCAGAAGTGAAATAGGAGTTAAAGAGAGTTAAACTAAAATTATGCATGTCTTTTTAAATATAATTGTACAAATTTGTGCTGGTGGTTTATTTTAGTCTGCTTAGAAACCTTCTCTCCCCTGTTCTTTATTGTCTCAGACCTCAAATGATGTGTAGTTTCTAAATTAAAAAAACACCAACCGTGAATTTTTTTTTCTTTTGTTGGGGTGGTTTTGTGCGAGTGTGTGTTTCTATTTTTATTTTTATAGAACCCTTGGTAGCTCCCTCTTCATTATACTTTAAAAGTATTCTTGAAACTTCCCATACTGAATGTCCCATTTTTTAGTGCCCAGAATAGTGACTGTCGGTCTTTCTGCTTTCGTTATTAGCTGGTTTGTGTACAATATGGGATGTAAGTTATGTGCAGTGCCTAGATTTGGTTTCAGGATGCAAGATTAGATTCTCTTATAAGGAACAATAATGGGCAAGTGGCTTGTAAAGCAACAGTTGGCAAGTTAATTGCACAAGTTTCATAAAGCTTTAAAAAAACCCACAAGCAGCCTAGAAATGGAAAGGATATAATGTTTTTGTTTTCAAAAGCAGCATACTGTTTATGAATTTGTGTTTGCAGAATGAAGTCAATAATGCAGTTCTATGGCTTGTGTTTTGATTAGGTACTCACAAATGCTTATCCATAATTGATGGATCACTGGAACTCACAACACACAGCTGGGAGTTTTTGGGAAAGTGCTCACTTAGAGCATACCACAGGAGTGTTGGAAAAATGAAATTTTGTTTTGAGATAGCTAAAAATGCAGTGGTAACGAGAGATTGTCATTTAGAATAAGAGTGCTTCATTTCAGTGTCTCCTCAATTTTCAGTAAACTTCTTAGTTTTGTAGTTGGTTTCCTTGCTAGTGCAAGGCATATTATGACTTGTGTGAAGAAACATTTGGTATACACACAGGTTTATTTCTTTTTAATAAAAATATATGCTTTTATGTAATGGTGGTAGTTACTGGGGTTTTTTTGATTTGTTTTTCTGCAGGTGGGTTGTTACATCCATGTACTACATAAATCACTAACACCTTCCTGCCACTGACACATTTAGTAGTTGGAGTTATCTGCAGAACTAATTCTGAGTTAGAAAATGGGTTTAGTTGCCTGAAACTGTTTGAAATATGTAGCCAGTTGTACTTGAAGATACACATACAGCAAATATTTTATTAATGCTGGCTTAGAAGACACACCCATGTCTCTAGGTGGATTTCTCTCTCTTCCCAGTTAATGATGGGAGGCAATCAGAAAGGTGAATTAAAATTACATGCGTTGCTTGCAATGATTATCCCTAGGTAAGGTGATGCTTCCTAAATGTTGCAGTGGGGTGGCTGGCTGCAACCTTCCCTGGGAGACAGCCTTGGCCCATGGAAGAATCAAGGAGACGATATTTGATAGATGTTTTCAGATTTTATTATCCCTTGCCGCACATGGCCGGAGCCCGGCAGGGACTCTGACAGCGACTGCCCCCTAGAACAGCTCTAGAACAACTGCCCGGATGTCCCATGAACACCCCCTAAGAACAGGATTCCCGCGGGCTACATTCAAAGTGACCAATAGGGGACAGGATTTTGAGTACACATGACCAAAGTAACAGGGAGAGAGAAACACCGTGCCCCAAGCATCCACTCATGCCCACCTCCCCCACAGGGAAGCACTTCTTCACCTCACCCTTTTGTTTTAATTAAGATGGTTTCTCTCAAGGGTTCCAAAGCACATCATTTGAAACAACCAAATAGGCACACAATCACAAAAAGGATTTCAAAAGAATGCA
>VYZQ01011729.1:31055-47882 GCA_013400655.1 Mystacornis crossleyi | reverse complement strand
TGAAGGGCCTGGAGAGGAAACCATATGAGGAACAGCTTGGGGGTACTTCGTCTGTTTAACCTGGGGAAGAGACTGAGCAGAGGCCTCACTGCAGTCAACAGCTTCCTCAGGAGAGGAAGATCACTGCTCTATGGTGACCAGTGACAGGACTGGAGGGAATGGCTGGAGCTGTGTCAGGGGAGGTTTAGGTTGGATATTAAGAAAAGGTTTTTCATCCAGAGGCAGTTGGGCACTGGAACACACTTCCCAAGGAAGTGGTCATGGCCCCAAGGCTGCCAGAGTTCAAGAAGCATTTGGACAGTGCTCTCGGGTACATGGTGGGATTCTTGGGGCTGTTCTGTGCAGGGACAGTAGTTGGACTTTGATGATTCTGTGATTTGGTGTTTTCTTTTAATTAAAATTGGTAGCTTTATGCTGTGCCTATACTGGCATTTATGTTCAAATCACAAGCATGTGTGAGGTGAAGGTGCTGTTGTGCTGGTGCACTGGGCTTGACCCTGTACTGCAGAGTGCTTGGGATGACATCTTCCACAGTGGAACTCAACTAGATAATGTTCTCTAGGAGCACACCTGAAACATGGTGGCCCCTCACAGGTGCCAACAGCACATAACTGGACTAATTGTGATTGGAAATGAAGCTCACTGAGGACTGATGGAAATAGTTCTGCTTTGCATGTCCTCTCCATGTCTAATGCAGTTGGAGCTGCAGAGGTGGTGGGAGGCCAATGTGTTATATCTGTGACAGCTTGTAGGGATACTCTGTTTGTCTAAGGTAGTGTACATGCCACACTGTAGTCAGAAACGTAACAGTGCATGCTAAAAGAAAAAAAGTGAGTATCAAACTCCTTTGGAAATTTCCTTTTGATGGGTTGGTTATTGTAAGGAGCTGCTGGCTCTCCTGTTTCTCAGTGTCACCTGTCTAATAAAGGCACTGGGTTTGTTGTCTCTGTGGTCAGAACCTGTGGTTACACACAACTGTCCTTGTGCTAAGGCTCCAAATAAAGGGGATGGGGATATAAATAGTGTTTGCGAAGAGAGAAGTTCAGCTTGAAGAGAATGTTGATTTTTGGTTTTTTTAATCCCCTTTTTATAGGGGGAAAAAAATGGTATGCAGCCATTTTGGGAAGAATGATTAAAGCAATCCATATCTCTTACAAAGCACTTAGTTACTCCTTTATGTAATTTATGAGCACATTCCTCTGAGGGCATGGTCACATCCGCTGTTGTGAATGGAAAGGTGCTGAGCTGAGCATCTGGGACCCAGGCTCCCCAAGCATCCCTTCTGAGCCTCAGGGGCTATAAGATTGTTTGTTGCTTAAAGGAGCAGTGCAAGGCCAAGGAACAGTTCCCTGCTTTGGGGTAGCTGTTGCATTCTCTTCTGGTTGCGAACTGGGTGTTTTAAGGATGTGATTTGTGTGTTATGGTTGCATGGAGGCTATAGCTGGCAAACCTCAGTGCCTAACCTGCACCTGTGTGTATGATTTTGGTTGGGTTTTGTTTTGTTTTTTTTTCCTAGGTGCTGACTACTTAGAAGCTAATGAAATTCAGAGAAATTATTACTCAAAACACAGAGAGTAGGTCAAATTTTCTTGTGTGGTTTGTTTTTGGTGAGGATACTGAACAGCTTCATAGATGTCAAAANGGTGGGAGGCCAATGTGTTATATCTGTGACAGCTTGTAGGGATACTCTGTTTGTCTAAGGTAGTGTACATGCCACACTGTAGTCAGAAACGTAACAGTGCATGCTAAAAGAAAAAAAGTGAGTATCAAACTCCTTTGGAAATTTCCTTTTGATGGGTTGGTTATTGTAAGGAGCTGCTGGCTCTCCTGTTTCTCAGTGTCACCTGTCTAATAAAGGCACTGGGTTTGTTGTCTCTGTGGTCAGAACCTGTGGTTACACACAACTGTCCTTGTGCTAAGGCTCCAAATAAAGGGGATGGGGATATAAACAGTGTTTGCGAAGAGAGAAGTTCAGCTTGAAGAGAATGTTGATTTTTGTTTTTTTTAATCCCCTTTTTATAGGGGGAAAAAATGGTATGCAGCCATTTTGGGAAGAATGATTAAAGCAATCCATATCTCTTACAAAGCACTTAGTTACTCCTTTATGTAATTTATGAGCACATTCCTCTGAGGGCATGGTCACATCCGCTGTTGTGAATGGAAAGGTGCTGAGCTGAGCATCTGGGACCCAGGCTCCCCAAGCATCCCTTCTGAGCCTCAGGGGCTATAAGATTGTTTGTTGCTTAAAGGAGCAGTGCAAGGCCAAGGAACAGTTCCCTGCTTTGGGGTAGCTGTTGCATTCTCTTCTGGTTGCGAACTGGGTGTTTTAAGGATGTGATTTGTGTGTTATGGTTGCATGGAGGCTATAGCTGGCAAACCTCAGTGCCTAACCTGCACCTGTGTGTATGATTTTGGTTGGGTTTTGTTTTGTTTTTTTTTCCTAGGTGCTGACTACTTAGAAGCTAATGAAATTCAGAGAAATTATTACTCAAAACACAGAGAGTAGGTCAAATTTTCTTGTGTGGTTTGTTTTTGGTGAGGATACTGAACAGCTTCATAGATGTCAAAATAAAATGATCCCTGCTAAAAGGGGTAATGACAATGGAGTGTAAATATGAAATAGGTGAAATCCAAGTCTGAAATGGCACTGCAGGCTCTTGAGGTAACAGACTGTGTGTGCTTGTGTGTTGTGTATGCATGTTAAAGGTAACTAATGCTAATTGTGATTAGCTGTATAGTGCCTGTCTGAGTAAAGAGTCAGATGGACAGGGCTCATTAGTACCTCTGACTTTGTATTTATGTGAGTAGAAACTGTGATCTTGGGGTTGTCTTAGACTCCCTTCACTTCTAATAAATAGTATATTAAATTCATCCTGCTAATATTATCTTAAAGTTTGCCTCTAGAGTAACAGAATGAAAGGTGGAGTGTAGCTGGTTGGGCAATACCGAAATCTGACTTTATTTCCTTTGACTGTGTCTGCACAAGTAAATGTAATGTCAGCTCCCTGTTGTCAGGCAAAATCACAATAGTGACAGCGCATGTGTGGGGTTGAACACTCCAGCGTTGGTGGTAAACCCAGCAAATGGGTAAAACCATCTCTAGAAAATGATAATGTTACACAGTTAGAAAAATAAATAGAACCCACTCTGACAATTTTATATAGGTCAGTAAAGATTTGAAAGAATGTATCTGTATTTTCATGCTCTTTTGCACAAAGTTGTGATGTTGATAAATTACTTCACTATCCAATACTATGCTATGTTCAGCCTTCTTCACTGAGCACCTGAATTATTTTTCAGCTTTCATCTTTTACTTCTTCCTAAGAACAATACAGTTAGGTTTAGCAGCAGAGTTCAGATGTTATGCTTGAGTTGAGGTAGTTCTTAATAATTTTTTATAATTATAAACACCCATTTATAATTAAATTAATTTATGGTCAAATACTCAGATGATTTGCAGAAAGGCTAATGCTCTATCATAATGTATTTTTAAGAATTTTTACCAGACCAGTTTAAATGCTGCTTATGTATTATTATGTTTTTCTTAAACTGACAACCTGTTAAGAGTTTCCAGCTGTCTATAATTTTTTCTTTTAGATTTGCATAATTAAAATAAGAATTAAGAAGAAATATAACTATCATAGTTTCTGTAATTTCAAAAAGTTTTAGTGAGCAGCTCAGTTACAGCCCTTTATTAGAAGTGTTTTTTAGCATTACATAAAAATTTTACAATCTTGGAAAGAGAGGTTTGGACAGAACCGCAATGTCTTCTTTCAGCTACTGCTGTAGGTATTTCCCAGAGTGATTCTTGGAGGTACAAAAATAATCAAGGTATGCAATGCAAGAAGAGAAAACCATGCTCAGTTATTGTCATATAATAATGGGGGTGATAGTCCCAGTTTGATGTTTCATTGGTGCGCTCATTTTTTCTTGATTTCCTGGAGAACTTCACTTTTTAGTCTGCTGGGAATAAGGAATAAGTGTGCATTGTATGGGGTACTGTTCCCTCAATGCAAAGTATTTCTCTGCTAATTATGAATTGAGTCAACCAATGGTATGTATTTTAAAACAGTGAAATTAAATGAATGCCAGTTACGAATCTGGTCCTGCAGATGGAATAAATGACCAAATGTGATTGAAGCAAATACTACGCTGACTATGCATTTTGCATATCTTGAAGCTGAATGTACGTAGAGAAGCAGTGACTGTGTACAGTACATGAACTTCTCTAGCCACTGCAGCACTGACTGCCAGCATGTCTTCCTCAGTCATTGTTATTGCTGGAAGAGATATTCTGTCTTACCTGTAATTGCAAATAAATCAGGCTGATAGTGATGCCACTAGACAGGGCTCTGCTTCATATCAGGGCTTTAGAAGCAAGAAGAGGTTGGAACTGTAAGGGTTTGAAGAGGAACAGCTGGATATGGCAGCTCATGTGTGAATGGCAGGCTTTTCTTTTGCAGAGAGCAAGCAGAGTTTTCAGAAGTGTAATAAGCCTTCATGGATAGCACTAATATTCTCACCAAAGCATTATGTGTGGCTTTCAGATGTTTGCTGGAATTGCTGTTGCAGTGTTAGGTTGGCAGCAGAGGGGAAATGTATGGAAGTGGCTGGAAAAAAACCCCAAATTTTGAGTTGCTATTCTCAAATGAGGAAGAGAGGAGAAGTAAAATGTTCTGCCTGTGTTGGAGGGAGATGTCTTAACTCTGACACTGAAAGCTAGACTACTGGCCTTGGTCTGAGGCTGGTTCTCTAGAGGGTGATCTTTGGTCTCCACAAGTTCATAGAAGCAGAAAATGTGTAAACCCAAGTTCATGTAGTCACTGTTGTATGAATAGTGTGAAGGTATTAAGGTTTGATATTGATAGGCAGTTCTCTTCATTATTGGAGGGATGAAGAGAGTGAGGCATGGGCTTTATGCAGTAGTTGTGATAGGTTTATATTTGTGTCCCTCTGCTATCTGCTGCAATTAGGTTTGAATAGGCTTGTGAAACCTAGGCTGAGGTTGCTTGTGATTCACGGTACAGAAAAAAAAGATACAAAATTTGATGACAGGGGAAATGTTTGACTGTGATAGCAGGACTCCTAAACCTACATATACTGGAATCTCAGCACTCTGATGTGAAAACGCTTCCTATTTATATTACATTTTAGGCTTTACTGTGTCACTTAAGACTATGTGCTTGCAGCTTCAGCACTTGTGATTTATTGAGGATATCACTCCATAGTTAAAGTAATGTAAAGTGAGGCAAATAGCATCAATCATGTGCTCTGTTGGACACAGGTCTGGAGGCAGGGCAGAGTGTGTGGACCCAGGGTGATCCCAGCCTGTGTGGTGCAGCTTCGGAGCTCTTCTGCTCAAGAAATGAAGACCATCATATGCAGGCCATTTGGCATCATAGAGACTACAGGTGGCTAATTTTGGGTGTGGGATAAATAAGCATGGCAGCTTTTTAGTCAAGGGAGAATCCTGCCACTCTAGGAGTCATTCTTTTTTCCTGCACTTCTACTGCACCAAGTTCATCCTGAAATGGAAGAAAACTGCCCTGAAAATAAATACAGCATTGTTGTGTGTAAGATTATATGTTGTGTTTAAGCTTGGGAGTTTTGGGGTCCTGTAGGATGCAGTAATTGTGGAAGAAGAAGAATTCAAGGTGGTTTTAAGTTTTGAGGTTTTAACTAGCCAATACTTGTACAGTGGTCACTACTAATAATTTTATTCTTCTGCCGTAATTGAAGTTAAAATGAGTGTAAATGAGAAGTACTAGGAGGCATTTGAATTTTTCTGCCTAGCAGACACTCAAAATAATTGTTTTAAAGGTGGACAGTGTTTTATGTGGCTGCTTGGCCTTTATGGATTATCCTTCTGGGAAAAATCAGCCGTTATTGCTACAGTATCCTTACAGTTTCTGTTGAGTTAGGATAAAAATAAAGTGCTGGAGTTGTGTTCGTAGTCAGGAATAGTAATAAAAAGAGCAGCCAAAGTCAGGCTTTTTTTGTCACTGACTTCACTTTCAGTGCTGTATCTATTAAAAACCCACAATGTACTTGTTTTCAGTTACTTTCTGTCAGCGTTGCATCTGGAAAAGAAGGGAAAGAAGTTTCTTGTTTAGTATACTGTGCATTTCCATGTGTGCTTGCTAACAGTTCCCACAGAAATGCCCCATTTCCCAGATGCCCTCTGTGAGGACAACCAAATAACGAGGATGATAGTTCATCTAGCATGGAGGTGTTGCTGAGGTGGAGTCAGCCTATGCTCTGTGTCAAAATTGGTTTCATAAAGGAAAAGAGATGGGATGATTCTCCTCAAAGTGGAGGAACAGGCTGCCCTAATGTGCTGGGAAATGAACAGGTGGGAAAGATCAGCCAGGTTGAACAGAAAAGCTGAAACTCGGGGAAAAAAATGAGAGTTTAAGATCTTTGGAAGAAGGGGAAGACAACTCAGGAGGACTGCAAAGATGTTAGGATGTTATGCAGGGAAAAAATTAAAAGGGACACAACCCAACTAGTATTAAATCTGGCTACTGCCATAAAGACAATGAAAAATGTTTTTATAAATACACTCACAAGAAAAGGAGGGCTACGGAGAATCTCCATCCTTTATTGGATGCACAGGGAAATATGGTGACAAAGGATGAGAAAAGGCTGAGGTACTTAATGCCTTCTTTACCTCAGTCTTTCATAGTAAGTCTCGTTGTTCCCTGAGCACTGTGCTTCCGGAGCTGGAAGATGGGGATGGGGAGCAGAAGGAAGCCCTGTAAGCCAAGGGGAAATGGTCAGTGATCTGCTACCCGCCTTAGACATACACAACTATGGCACCAGATGGAATACAGGGGAGGATCAAGGGAGACCTTAACACTCTGCCTGACAGGAGGTTGTAGCCAGATGGGGGTTGATCTCATCTCCCAGGTAACAAGCATGGGACAAGAGGAAATGGCCTCAAGTTGCACCAGGGGATGTTTAGACTGGATGCAGGAAAAATTTCTTCACTGAAAGGCCTGTCAAGCACTGGAACAGAGTGCCCAGGGCAGTGGTGGAGGCGCCATCCCTGGAGGAATTTAAAAGACCTTTTGTTGTGCTTTAGGAATAGTCCCCAATTTAGTGCTCCCATCAAGACTCTTCCAAACCAGGTACAGGTCACTGGTTCCCCAACTCCAGCTTCCCCCCCTCCTTCTTGCTCTGGGGTGGACTTGAGAATTGGAGGCACAAAAAAGTGAAAATCATGGGTTGAGATAAGAACAGTTTACTGGAAAGAACAATGAGATAAGCAAAATAAACTGTAACAGCAACAATATTAATAACAAAAGGTGTAAGATAAATTNCCAGATGGGGGTTGATCTCATCTCCCAGGTAACAAGCATGGGACAAGAGGAAATGGCCTCAAGTTGCACCAGGGGATGTTTAGACTGGATGCAGGAAAAATTTCTTCACTGAAAGGCCTGTCAAGCACTGGAACAGAGTGCCCAGGGCAGTGGTGGAGGCGCCATCCCTGGAGGAATTTAAAAGACCTTTTGTTGTGCTTTAGGAATAGTCCCCAATTTAGTGCTCCCATCAAGACTCTTCCAAACCAGGTACAGGTCACTGGTTCCCCAACTCCAGCTTCCCCCCCTCCTTCTTGCTCTGGGGTGGACTTGAGAATTGGAGGCACAAAAAAGTGAAAATCATGGGTTGAGATAAGAACAGTTTACTGGAAAGAACAATGAGATAAGCAAAATAAACTGTAACAGCAACAATATTAATAACAAAAGGTGTAAGATAAATTATTTACAAGGAAAGTGAAACAATACCAGACTACTGCCACGTTATGAGATTCTATCAAATAACAGTAGTCTGGCCATGCCCTCTTCCTGGCTACTGTAAAAAATAAACCCTGTCCTGACTGAAACTAGAACATGTGTAGATGTGGCGCTTAGGGGCATCATTCAGTGGTAGACTTGGCAGTGCTGGGGGAATGGTTGGACCTGATGATTTTGAAGGACTTTTCCAGCCTAAATGGTTTTGAGATTCTATAAGCACTTGCATCTTATGCCGGTGTGTTAAGGGATGATGCTGCAGCCAGTTAGTTCTATTACAATCTGGAAACCTGTCCTTAATTAATTGAGTGGATTTAATTGATTTTTGGGTGGATTTAATTGATTTTCCACACATCCCCTCTTCCATAGCAAAATAAACTTAGAGTTTGCATATTAATCAGTGTATCACATTTTTTCTTCTGTGTATTGTTCTCATTGACAGTTGGTGTAATTAGACCATGGCTGTATGTCATTGTTGCTGACAAAGAGGTTTTGCATAGACTCCTGCAATGTGTTGCTGTGCTGGGGCTGTTCAATGTCATGTACTGCCAGCTTGGGTGCTTGTAGATTCCTGTTGATCAATTTGGCCTCAGTGCCACCCAGATCAAATGTTGCACGCTGTGATCTTGTTACGTTCATACCCTGTAGCTTATGCTGAGTATTTTGATGCTTGCCTGACCACACACAAGTTTATTTTCTGATTTTTGTAATTTGTTTGTGATAAACTGAATGGAGAATTAGAAAAAGGGTTAACATTTCTGTTAAAAAATAAAACCCTATGCATGTGTACTTCAGGTTATGTTTCATTTAGGTTTGTGTGGTAGTTCAAAATTGGTTGTCTTGGCCCTTGTGCTGGTGGAAGGAAGACCAGGCTCTCAGCCTGGATTGGTGGCCCAGTTCATCACTGTATTGACTTTTAGAAGCTGGCAGTCCTTGGGATTCTTTAAAAATCTCTGCTGTTTTTCAAATCAAGAAGTCAACAGAACATCCTCTTGGTGCTGGTCTTATAAGTATCTTGGGTTATAAGTAGTATCTACAGCTTCAGTGGTAACTGGTTTCACAGGGAAGCATCATTCTGCTTGGAGGAAATGAGGAATGCTCCTCACCAGTGCACTGATCTGGTTGGGTGAGGAGCATTTCGCGTTTCACCTGTGAGTCTTTGTGGGATGCTATACAGAATTTACTGTTTGTTTTGTTTGTGAGAAAATAAATCTCCATTTTAATATTTAAATTGTGTCAATTGCAAACTGGCTAGAGGTTTGTATTCCCCACTGGATTTAATTGGTGTATGAGATGGAGTTGTCATTGCTGTACCAGTGTACACAATATATGGTATTGCAGTCTTGTTTGTGCAGGAAAAGTAAAAGGTCCCTTTTTGTTTCCTTCTTCTCACCTGCTCAGAATTCAGAGATAGATTTTTTTAGACAGCCTATGTACTGATTTTTATAAGAAGTAATACTGGTTTGCATTCTTTCATTTATTTTTGTGTTCCTTGAAACTTGGTAGGCATTTACATTGAAACTGTCTTTGTGAATGGTTTCCAAAACTGAACACAGTATTTTGCATTGGCAGGTAGTAAATGCTTTCTGTGATGCTTTAATCTTATATTTCCACCTTTCAAGTGTCAGCAGAACTGTCCGGGTAAGGCTTGCAGGTGGTGTGGGCTAAAGGTGAAAAAAGTGGGAGTCCTTCCCCTCCTTTGGCATCCACTCATTCTTGTCCCCCCCTTCCTTACTGCATTTGTTCTCTGAGAAGAGCCAGAATTGGTTTCTTCTGAAGGGACCTATTGTTGTAGGGTGTATTTCTGTTACATCTTGTCCCATTTTACTAATATCAAGGAAAGAAATGTCCCGTTGTGGTAAAAGGCTCTGCTTTCCATCCCTTGTGAGCTGTCCTGGGCAAAGAAAGAGGAAGAATTTGTTACCTTGCCTTTGCATTTGTGCACTTTTTTTTACATAATAATGTAATAAACAATTTGCCTGTGCAGGCTCAGAATGAAAACATGAGGCATGTAACACTAATCCCTTCCAAGAATAAATGCTTGAGTGTTTTTGTGTTGTGCTGGAGATCTGGGATTCATGAAAGACTGAATGGCAGCTGGGACAATGCAGGTTTTGTAGCCAGGTTTTCAGTAGGATAAAAGTATGAGGGAAGGAGTGCTCAAACGGTGGTCTGAAGAAGGTATTTGGTAAACACAGCTGATTTGAGGTGTTTGCTTTTCTAATAATTTGCTATTAACTCTCAAGTGAGTTTCTCATCAACTTTTAGAAATAGTAAATTGCACTGTAACTTTGATTATTTTTTCCAAGAGACTTTGTAAGCAGTTTAATATACAGATAGCACAGGAATAATAGCTCCATGTCCCCAAATACAATTTTTTTTTTTTTCCCCCCAGATTTTTCAGTCCTTAAAGTTTCTGCCTTGCTCAGTGGTGTGTTTGGACTGAAGTGAGCCAGTGTTGGGTAAAGGCTCCAATTATTTTTAACAAGCTTGCTAGCTGACTGTAGAAAGCTGAGTAATGTACTTTGTCAAGCATTATTTCACAGTACAGTGCTAATTCAGGATGACTACATTCCTGCGTCTCCCGGGGATGCCCCTTGTGGGAGGGAGGGTGGAGAGAGCCCTGCATGGCAATGTTCCATGACTCTGCAATGGCCGTGACACTTCATGCTATTAGGCTTCTAAAAATGACTACTTAATTTTTCTAGTAAATGATAATATTGTTTTGAGGGAGCAGAAAAGACAGCCCTGTGGAGAATCTCACTGTAGGGGCATTTTTAGGTCTATCCACCTTTCAACTCTGACCCAGATTTTCAGCACACTTTAGTAACACTCAAACACAGAAAGTATGATTTAAACTCTTGCAGGTCTTTAATTCAGTCCCCTCTTCAATGGCAGTGATGGCTGTTCAATGGTGTTGTTTGGACATCTCTTAAAAAAGTCTCTTATGTTTTCCTCAATGCAAAAGTACTTGGTCAGTGACCTGAATGGTCTTGAACCTGGAAAACAAACTTCATGGTGGTTTTGACCTTCCCTTGTAGCTGCGTGTGAAACCATCTTAACACTGCTGTCCTGTACCTTGTTATTTCATTCAAACCCGAGTGCAGGAAATAGATTTTTAGTGCTTCAGGTGTTGCTGGTTGTGTAATCATATGCATCTGTTGTGTGTCACTGCAATGGATTTATAGGGTTTGTTTATTCAGGCTAATTTGATGGATTTTAATAAAAAGTTTTGAATCACAAGTGGGTAAGAGAGCTCATTTCTCAGAAAGTTCCCTGAGCTAGAGACAGAATATAGTATCTGTGTGAGGAAGAGAGCTTGGCAAGTCCTGTGAGAACAAGCCAAGAAGGTCTGATGACATGACCACCCTGAAACCTTGCATGCACCAGAAAAAATAACTTTCAAATCCCTTACTTGTTTGAAAAGGCTAAGAACTGATGGCTTGACATTTAAAACAAATCTGCATTTAATTTATTCTTCTCTATAATGTGGGAAGAAATAGATGTTGTAGACTCTAGACTTGTTAGGCAAACAATATTCTGAAGGTGTACTGAGATGGTGGAAAGAATGGATATGGAATCTAATTCACTGTGAATGTGGAAGAAAAACAGTAACTGTGTTTTTCCTGTTAAAAACTGAGGAATTGTTGCAGAAGTACTAAAATTCTCTCAGTGGTTTGCATTTGTCAATCAGTACGGTAAACAGACGTTTGCCAAAGTCAGGAGATGATTAGAAGAAGAAATTGCAACAATTTACCAGTACTCTTTGGGAGCCTGGGATGAGCTCATTGTTAGTATAGATTTGATACTTATTTTTTACCTTTATGTAGCAAAAGAAAATTAAAGTGTATCTGAAACTAAGTCTATGTGCTTCTGATGATACTCTTTGTTACCTTGAAATAACTTCAGCTGTCCTCATTGTTCTACAATGCAAGTAAAAGCAGTGCTTAAAGGATGATATTCCCTATTATGTTAACAAAGGAAAGAACCATATAATATACACTGGCTGACTGCAGAGGGCAAAGATGAAAGACCACGTGGCCCTGTCAGCAGAAGGGAGAACTCTGTTGCCAGTTGGAATGAGTTGAGGAACCCTTAAAAATACTCAGTTTTCAAAACATTGTGGTTGTGGGTGATTTGCTGATATGGAAGTATACCATTTGTGAAGTCTCCTTTGTATGTGTACATACTGTGAATGTAACACTAAGAATTGCTTTTTTTTAGTAAATCCTCAGTTTGGGGTCCTGCATTGGAGTGTGCCTCATCACTGTAGACTGAGTCTGATGAGGAACACTTCCCTTGGCTAAGCCTAGGCTGGGCACAAGTAAGGGATCTACCGTGTCTTCTGAGGTTTTCCAGGGCCTCTGGAGCTGGACACTGTGCTGAACCCTCTTGACATCTTGGCAAATCCTGGGAACTGTGACCACATTCCTGAGCTTGTGGACAGGAAGGGGTGAGCTGGGGGAAGGCTGCTTGCTTAAAGCTCACTGAGAAGTCTGTTTCTTGCTGGAAGGTGGTTGTTGCCAGCTGGAAGGAGAAGGACTGTAAACTCCAGTGTAGATCTCTGACCTTTTCACCGGTCTTGGGTTGAAAGCACTATTTCTTGGTGTCCTTCTGTATGAAGGTAGTGCTTGAGGTTGTCTCAAGGCTCATGTGAAGATGAAGTCTTCCCTACATGGACTTTTCAGCTCTGTGGTGTATTTTCTGGTCATCTTTTTACTATTTTCATACTTTTGCTGTGCCATGCTCAAGAAATCCTGCCGAAGTTATTGTGAGCATGGCTGCTGCTGCTTTCAGCAGCAGAATAGGGTTGGAAATGGAAGGAGAACATGAAGAGAGTCTTCTGAAGGTGGGAATAGGAAGACAGGTGTAGATTGCCTTGGATTATCTTAGCTTGTACATGGAATAAGAGCAGGGTGTTAATGTAATTACTGATGTCAGCTGTATTTGGTACTATGTTTTCAGTGGCACTGTTTCTTTCAGTCTCTCAGCACAACAAGTGAAATGAAGCCTGGTTGTGTAAGGCATCTTGGGTTTTAAGGTTTCTTGCCTTGAGTGTGAAAACGAATGTGTGCAACTTTCAGAGAGCATATTCTTTCAGAAGAGGAATAAACATCCATAGAAGAGGCTTTGTGGCAGCTTGGGGCAGTTTTTGCCAGTGTGGGATGTAAGCACTTTTTAATATCTGCAGATAAATCTACGTGGAGAATTGGAAAAGAAATAAACTGTTGTGTTCGTGCTCTGTAGTGTTTGGATATTGGGAGGCTTGTGTAGAGTTTGTGCTCTACATTTAATACTCTGGTCAAATTCCCTGTCAGGAGTCACCATCTCTGCTTGTAGTCCTTGGATGTTGCATCAAGTGAAATAAAATACATGTTATTTCTGCTTTCACTGCACACTGTGACGTAGCTAGTCTTAAATGAAAGTTGACAGCCATTGTTTCTCTATTAGTGTATGGAAATAAGGCTTCCTTGTACTCCCTGCACAAGGCGTCATTAGTGTTCAGTGAGATTTTCTGTAGTAGACTATCAGGCTCAGTAACCAAATAAAAATTTTTCTTTCCTTCCATTGATGCAGTGTATGTGACATCTTTCATGGTATAACTCATTCTTAGTACATCTTGATAAAACTACAAGCAGGCAGTGGGAAAGCATTGTGTTGTTTTCTGTTTTGTGATGATGTTTTATCAGGATGCTATAGGTGATGAGTGTCAAAAGCAAGATGATGTTTTAATCTTCCAGATTATTCATTCAAAAGACAAATGAAAAAATCCCCCAAAGTAAATCTCTGTTTGAAGGATTTATGTGTTTGAAACAGCAAAAATACAATGGAGCTTTTTAAGACAAAAAATGCTCACCTTTCAAGTATGTGGTTCCAACATGATTAAAAAACCTGGAGGGTTTCTTACTCTCCTTAGCAGAGGGCTAATGCTTTGGGGTTTTTTTTATGCTTAATGATCTGTGGTGATTTTAGTCTACTATTGGTGAGGAATCAGCCTTCATCTTTATTATGTCATCTTATTTGGATCCGTTCTCTCAGATCTGGCTATAATAGTTAACAATGGATAATCTCATTTTACTTCATCATTTGAGGATCTGAAAGTTGCCTCCAAGTTCATCTTAATCTCTTTTATGGAAATCTGTTAAATTCGATTAATATGAATTTCAAATATAGTCCTTAAGGATGCTGCGTTTGAATGCAGTACTTCTCCTAAGCCTTCAAATCAAATGTGTGAGCATGTCTATTCTGCTATCACTGTTGTCAAGACAGAGAGCAGCTGCTGTTAGTGGGTGCACCTAGAAGTGGAGTTGGAGGCCTTAGTGTAGTTGAACAAACCAGAAACCCATATTCTGAATTTTTGGCTCCTGGTTCGCTGTTGTGGTGACGTCCCGCAACCTTCTCTGGGAGACAGCCTTGGCCCATGGAAGAATCAAGGAGATGATATTTTCATAAATGTTTTCAGATGTTTATTCCTCCAGCCGGACATGGCTGGAGCCTGGCACAGACTTCAGGCCCCTGGGAAAACCACTGAATTTCCCGGGCCGGGGAACATGAATAGCCAATAGTGTACAGAACTTGGGAACATATGACCAGAGAGCAGGGGTCCAGGGAACCCCGTATAAACATGCTTTTCACTCAAGCCCATCCCCTCCCCACCCTGGGCGGGGTGGGGCGTGTTCTCTTCCCATAGAAGAGCAAGAGTTGTCAAGCACAGTTTTTCTTGTGTTTCAATGTTTTGAATAACTAAACTTGCATGTGGTACCTACTTCTGTATTATTAGAAAATTGCTGTAAGAATACCACACTGGGAAAAAGTTCTTGGATTGACGGACTCTAGTTTCCCTGGCTCCCGGACCTAACCAACAGTTGGGTATTCCATAGCACTCAATAAGATCAGAAATCCAGAACTCATGGTGGGAGTATACCTTCTAAATAGGAAAGAGTGAGAACATAAACAGGGTGCTCTGCTGTTTATTTGGTTAACGTTCCAAATATTGAAATCAGTAAAGCTTTTGCTAAAGACCGTCTGTGGAAGAATTCAGATGAAGTCTGTGTCTTTAAAGAGAGCAGTTGTTGTAAGATACCAGAGGTAGGGTTTGAAAATTTAAATATATATATTGGAAAAATAAGTGTACTTCTGTAGGGTGCCCTTCATGTGTTGGGAAGAGTGGTTTGAACATTTTTTTTCTCTTGTCCCATATTGCTTCCTGCATATTAGTTGCTTTTTTCCCTGTTGCTTTCTTGAATCTCATAACGGATTTTGGAAAGTCATAGGCTTAACATAACTATCTTTCTGATTATTGTGTCATTAGAGATTAATTTTATTTGAGGCTGACTGAATTTGTTCACGTCCAGTTTTGGGTGGTTTTGCTTAGCTTTTTAAGCTGAAAAGTTGTGTTCTATAGAATAACTGGTTTGTATGGTCAAGCCTGTAACTCCTTTGGTTTGTTATTTCTGATAAAGTTAAGACTCCTGGCTTATATAATCTGTTTTTGTTTGTCTATCATGATTGTGCAGAGGGGTACATATGTAATGTACCTGGTGTATGATCCCTGCTGAAGGGAGAATTAGTGCTGAGGCCCATCATATATTACTGTTGCCCAGTCTGCTGAACAAAGCAGGGTTGTTTCTGTGAGGGCTTCACTGTGCCTTCATTTGCTTGGTTTTTCCCTTACTCTTGTTTCTTGTTCATAGGTTCTGAAAAGGAAAAGGTTCTTGCTTTTGAGTATTAGCACAATGGTATGAAGGCCATGTACAGTAGCATTTAATCAGTGCAGAATGCAAACTGTAGAGGTGAAACCTGAAATGTGCTCAGTTGAGAGAATGAAATGTCCTGGTTTGGACAGGTGTCTGCTAAGGAAGGCAGGAGTCCCCCTCCCACCCCAGAATGGAAAAATGTAACCCCCTTCCTCCCGAACTATTATAATTTTGAAAATGAGGGGCTTTCAGGCAAATATATCAGAAATAGAAATAACAGGTCTTTGCTTATATATATATATGTACAGCAAGGCAAAGCAAAAAAACAACAATAACTAAGGCAGTAACGAGCAATAGAAATCAGACCCCAGTGACAGCTGCTGGGGCTGTAAGGCACTTTCCCCTTTGCTGCAGCGATGGCCGGAGCTGGCAGGGGCGCTCCGGAGCGAGGTCGGGGAGCACGGGGGAAAGCTTAACTTGCCCAAGCCGGGAAGGGATGGGAGAAAACTTCAGCAGCCCCTGGGCAGCCNGAAAGCTCCAAAAGCAGCAGAGAAGAGATGGCGCAGGCAGAGCAGGGCAGGAGGACAAACAGCAGAAAACACGGCCTCACAGTGAGATGAGTTCTCCCCACGGTCACTGCAGTCTCCGCTCCCTCCAAACGCCAGGAGAGCAATGAGTCCCAAGCACCCTACCCCACCTCTTTTTTCCAGTTCTAAATCTCAAGATGTCTCTGCTCCCCCACCTGAGAAGACACCACCAAGACCAAAAAGGGACAATTGGGCCCCTCCCTTGTGGCTAGCTAGGTCCTTTGTTTCTCTTAAGTACCCAGCAATGTGCCTTAACATGGGGAAAAATTCCTTTGAGAGCAAAAGAAAAGAACACA
The DNA here is from genome assembly GCA_013400655.1 of Mystacornis crossleyi. Classification (NCBI taxonomy): domain Eukaryota; kingdom Metazoa; phylum Chordata; class Aves; order Passeriformes; family Timaliidae; genus Mystacornis; species Mystacornis crossleyi. The sequence continues at coordinate 31,509 of VYZQ01011729.1, read as the reverse complement.
CACACACACAAAAAGAAAACCTCCTAAAAACCCCAACATGAAAGAATATTTTTATTCTTTCCAAAACTGAGGAATCCTCTGCCTTTTTCTGTTAAGCACTTCTGAAGGTCTTTTTCTTTATTACTTAAATTTTTATTGTTAATATTTTATGTATGCAATAATGATTGTCTTGTCTTTGGTCTGGTGTATGAAATTAAATAAGCTGTCTCTGTCTGTTGGAGCCAGAAAGTAGAGAGGTGGAGAAATGGCTGCACCTTAGAGACCTTGGGAATGGGGCACAGCATCAGAGGTTGAAGGCCAGACTTTCTTTTGAATATGCAACATGACTATTATGAAAAAACCTCATGGACATGGAGTAGCTGCTCAAAAACCAGCAGCTGGGTGCACAGTGATATGAAAATAGCTTGTATCTAGTGGGATAGTGAAGTTTAGGTGGGGTAGTTTTTTTGTTTTT